>CM026897.1:62454792-62740217 GCA_015227895.2 Colaptes auratus
GAAATAACTGAGAGATGGATGGAGGGGCAGGGGGAGACAGAAAGGAAAACATTCTCTATCTACTCCTTTATATTTTCTTGGAGAGGTCAGGCCCTTTCTCACAGCAGTTCATAATTTTGTTCCACTTGCGTACATTCCTAGTCTTGCTGTCACTGAATGAATTGATTTTCAGTCTCTCTTTCAAGCAAATCAACCTATTTTTTTTGTAATCCATTTTTACAAAAAAATTACCTACACTGGGTCACATCAAAGGTCTACCTGCTGCAGCATTCTACTGCTGACAGTAGGCCTAGAGAAGAGCATAAATGTACAAAGATAATTCCCTGGAACAGTCTTTTTCCTTTAGGGATTTTTGATGCAAAGACCAGAACCAAAGGTGGCATATCTATATGCACTTGTGCATATATTTAAATTCCATGAGTTTTTTGGTTCATTTTATGATATTTAGCATTGTCACAGGCAAAATCACAGAATACTGAAGACCTCTTCTCCTTGCCTGGAGCAGCGCTGTTTATCTCATGTGTTCATCCTACTCACTTGTATAGAAAAGAGAAATGATAGCTCTGCTGCCAGCACCTCAGAATAAGGAACAAAATAAGCAAAAGACATTTCACAAAGTGATGTAGGCAGTGAACTGCTGTTATCAAAAGTGGATTCTGTTTATCTTCATATGTAGAAGAATCTGCATATGTGTGGTTGGGACCCCTATTCTTAATTGTCCCATATGTAAAATGGAAGTAATAGCTCCTCTTCTTTCCAACAGGATTTTTGTGTGGACAAATATATCAGAGAATACTATGTACATAGCCAGTATGTTTGTACGACTGTAATAGTGAAAATCTGTTTTCTCAAAATTCCATCATTTCCACAAGAAATTTTATCCAGGAACATATACAAAGAATAAATAATATTAAATTAATAAATCATATTAAATTAAACAAACAAGCAAACAAACCCCACCAAAAATATGCTGTTAAAGTAAGGGTGATAAATGGTGTTGGAAGGGAAAATGGTAAATACACTTATTTTGCTCTTGTGGTTAATTTTATTTTGCTTGTTTCTTTTAAACCCATGATACCTAGTTGAATAATCATTTCCCTTTGTAGGGCTATGTGTGAAAATAATGGTCATGTCATGACAATATATTTCTGGAATTTATATGAAAATATACACAGCATATATTTTCTGCATAAATTCTTATTCTCTATCAAATTCTACATGGCCTGCATGTGAGACTGTTTTTGCTTTACATAAGCACTTGCTTATTTGCCATACTCCAAATTCTTTCTTGCCCAGCTGTATGCATTTTACACCTCATTAATCATCATTATGGATAAAATAATTTTTCACTTGATTTGAAATTTATCAGTTTTCAGTGTAGAACTAACAGGCCCCTTCACTGTTGTATAGCTGATGGTATATTTCATAATACCATAGTATCATAGTATCAGTCAGGGTTGGAAGGGACCGCAAGGATCATCTAGTTCCAACCCCCCTGTCATGGGCAGGGACACCCTGCACTAGATCAGGCTGGCCAGAGCCTCATTCAGCCTGGTCTTAAACACCTAAACACATTTCAGTATTGCTCCCCAGAAAGTACTTCTTTCAAAGCATCAATGAATGGTCTTCCAAGTGTTGTTTCCTTTCACCTGATACATATGAGGTAATTTTTCCTCTCTTTCCCTAAATTAGACTTAATATTTTCTCCTCTTCTCTGACGCACTGACTGGAATAAGAACATTCTTGTCTTACTCTGTAATTTTGGAATTTCACTGTAACCGAGTTATGATGTAATTTTTAAGTATTGTTTAATTTGAGTCAGTAATTTGTTGTGAGAGAGCCTTTACTTCTTCTTTTTGTCAACCTGTCCTTGAAGTGTCCTCATCTCTTAATCCTTTATTTCTAGCTTATACTAGCTAGCAGATGAGGCTGTGAATTCTTCTGAAGGTAGATAACTAAAGGAAAGTCTAGGAAGGCTTGACACTTTGCAAGAAGGAAGTCTTAAAGGCACAGGAACAGAATATCTTCACATGCTGAAAGATGAGTCAGCGGGGAGGAAGGCCTGACTGAATAGATCAGGTTGCAATTCAGGTTAAAAATAGAAAGCTTAAGGTCTTTTGAAGAAGGTGCAGCTCACAGAGTAGGACTAAAAAATTGTTGTGTGGCTATGCAGGGATAAAATTAGAAAGGCAAGAACCCTGCTGGAAATTAATTTGACATTGGCTGTTAAAGAGAACAGGAAATCCTTCTACAAATATATTATAAAGAAAAGGACTAAAGAAAAACTGTCCTTTGTTGGCTACAGTGGGAAACACAGTGGTCAAGGATGGGGAAAAGGCTGAGGTACCTTCTTTGCCTCAGTCTTTAGTAGTAAGAATTATAGAATTGTAGAATGGTCTGGATTAGAAGGGACCTCCAAAGGTCATCTAGTCCAATGCCCTCTACAGTAAGCAGGAGCATCCTCAACTAGATGAGGTTGCTCAGAGCCCTATTGAGCCTCACCTTGAACATCTACAGGGGTGGGGCCTCAATCACGTCCCTGGGTAAGCTTCTCCAAAGTTCCATCATCCCTGTAGTAAAGAACCTGTTCCCAACAGCCAATCTAAATCTACTTTTTTAAGTTGTTCACTGGATGCCTAGCCCTCTGAGCTAGAATATAGTGATGAAAAGAAGAATGAAACCCCCATAATCCAAGAGGACATAAGTGACCTGCTGCACCACTTAGACATGCACATATGTATGACATAAGTGGTCACCAAGCCACTTTCCATCACTTGGCCATTTGCTGCAGAGATCAGCTTCAGTGCAGGTAAGGCTGTGCTGGGCAGGGGATCTGTAGCTAAAAAAGCCATCAAAAAGGTCTTTTTAGTGCTTTTTTGAAGACAGGAAAAGCAGCTTTACTATTCTGGGGCTGGCAGCTTGTGGACAGGCTGCTGAGCTGAAGTGGGCAGAACCAGCACCTCCTGATAAATCTGAAAAAAGTCATTAACACAGCAAATAGCTGTCTGCTGCAGAGATCAGCACCACCCACCCATGTAGGCAGAACCTATACCACCCATCCTTGACCAGGAGATAAGAAGTCTCTGGGAGGGCAGTGACTAATCACAGCACAGGGTGATTAAACAGTGATTGCGGGTGCTCCAGGGGGTTACCGCAGCTCTTCGTCATGTTTAAGACCAGGCTGAGGGCTGTTGTCAGTAGAACTGTGGGTACCCAGACACAGGTTCTGAGCAGACATGTAGGTGACCAGACCTCTGGCTGTGGTGAGTACCTGAGCCTGGAACTTGCAATGAAGAGTTGCAGAGACAACACATGTATTAGATGTGAGTAGCTGATTGATCTGCTCATCCTGGTGACTAAGCTGAAGGAAGATGTGAAGCTAAGAACTATGAGGGGATATGGAGAAGAGATAGAAGAGTGGAGTTGTACTCTTCCATCCCTGGGAAAGGGTTAGGATTAGGGTGTGGATGGAACAAGAGGCAGGGAATCCCATGCCATCTTGTCACACAGATGAAGAAACACACCTAAGAGATGGGGAGAAATGGAAGCAGGTCCCTCTGCAGCAAGACAGGAGAGGCAGACGAGTTCCCTCCCAATTCCCCGAGTCTTCCCAGTTGCCCACACACAACAGATATGGGGCTCTTGAAACAGATTGCTGGATGAGCAAGAATGGAAATGAATGTTCACACATGAAGCTACCCAGGACTTGTCTGCTAGTCCCACGATTTAGGACTAGTGCAAAAAAAGAAAAAAAGAAAGGTGTTAGTAGTAAGGGATTCCCTTCTCAGGGGAACTGTGGGCCTGAATTGCAGGCATGATCCATCCCACAGAGGCATCTTGCTGCCTGCCTGGGGCATAGGTTAGGGACATTTCTAAGAGACTCCCCACTGCTGGTTATGCGGTCTGACCTTGGTACCAGGGAAGTTCATGGAGTGGATCATCTCAAGTACTGTTACATGACATATAGAGAACAACCAGAGAATCAGGCCCAATCACCATGGGTTTATGAAGGGCAGGTCCTGCCTGACCAGCCTGATTTCCTTCTATGACAGGATGACCCAGCTATTGGATGAGGGAAAGGCTGTGGTTATTGGCTGCCTAGATTTTTGAAAAGCCTTTGACACCATTTCCCACAGAATTCTTGTGGACAAACTGGCTACTCATAGCTTGGATGAGCACAAGCTCTGCTGGATAAACCAGTGGCTGTACACATGGGCACAAAGTGTTAGTCAATGGAGTTAAATCCAGCTGTCAGCCAGTAGTGTTCCTCAGGGCTCAGTGTTGGGACCACTTCTTTATTGATGACCTTGGAGAAGACAGAGTGTGTCACCAGTAAGTTTACAGATGACACCAAGTTAGGTGGGAGTGTTGAACTGCACAAGGGTAGGGAGGCTGTACAGGGGGACTTGGACAGATTGGATCAAAGGGCCAATATTAATGGGAAGAGATCCAACAAAGCCAAATGCCAGGTCCTGCTTTTGGGTCACAATAATCCCAAGCAACACTACAAGCTTGGGGAAGTGTTGCTGGAAAGCTGTCTGGCAGAAAGAGACCTGGGATTCCAATCAACAAGCCACTGAATATGAGCAAGCAGTGTGCCCAGGTGGCCAAGAAAGCCAGTGACATCCTGGCCTGTATTAGAAATGCTGTGTCCAGCAGTAGTAGTGGGGTTTTCCCTTGAGCATGTTGAGCAGTATGTTGATGCTGGGCCAGGCAATCTCAACATGGAGAGCAGAAATGTGTCTGACAGACCAGCTGTGAGGAGGTCACCACTGCCACAGGGTGGGCGAAATGGCCCAGACCTGTGCAGCCAGTGGCTATGCATTAGGACATACTTGAATATTACTGTTCCACTTTCCTACAGCCTGCCTCACTAAGCCCACTGAATTATGTTTAACAGATGCCTTTCTCTGCAGTTGCCTTCCCATCCATTTCTAAGAGGCAGAACTTTGTTATTTTATACTCCCATCCTTTGCTCACATTTTGTGGAAGTACATGAGGTTCAATAAGGCCCAGTGCAAGGTCCTGTGTCTGGGTCAGGACAAACATTATTATCAATACAAGGTGGGAATAATGTCATAGAGTGCAACCTGTGGAAAAAGCACTTGTGCGTACCAGAGGACCAAAAGCTGGATATGAGCCAGGCTAGAAGGCAAATCACATCCTGGGCTGCATAAAAAATTGTGGCCAGCGGAGTAAGAGAGGCGATTCTGCCACTTTGCTCTGGTGAGAACTCACCTGGAGTATTGCATCCATCTCTTGGTCCCTCAACATAAGAATGACATAGATCTGATGGGGAGGGCCAAAAGGAGTGCCACTAAAATGATGGTGTACTAGAACACTTCTCCTACAAAACCAGACTGAGACAGCTGGGATTGTTCAGGCTGGAGAAGGAAAGGCTCTTGGGACTCTTTTATTTACCACTAGTATTTTTAATAAGTCTAGATGTCATTAACATTATTGGAGTGCATCTTACTGACGGCATCTTATTATTCATCCTACTTTATGTTGGAAATGGTGCCATTAACAGCATGAAAATTGGCTTTTACACGTCATGCCCTTACATCAGTTTAAATACTTTAACACTGATGTCACCTTAATATTGCAAGTTGCATCTTATCTCAAGTAGCTCAAAGTATGAGTGCCAAATCATTTAACTTCATTAACATTTCATTCTTTTCAAATTACCAAGAATGGGAAATGGGGAAAAATTCAGTATTGTTTGCATTTCCTTATGCTATACAGAAATTGAAATGAAACAGCAGAAATAATAGATTATCTAATTTTGAGAAAGTATAGGTGCCTGTGTAAATCTATGTAGACTAATTGATGATACAAGCCGTATGTTCAACTGGTGCAGGTCAGTGTAGCTCTGTTGATGTCAGTGGCATTATGATAACTTAAAATATCTGCAAACCCATTGTGTCGTTTGTGTTGCTGTCCATACCGGTTTTCTCAAACTCTTTGGAGGTGGCTCCCAAAACAAGGCTAGTGAAACCATTGCTAGCTCCAGTGAAATATATGGGTGGTGTTGTAAAGCTTCATACAAGGCTCTCATCACCTAGGTAATACTTTATTCATCTTTTTGTGAAGTCTACCTTACAGATTCCAGTAGAGTCATGCTATTCAGACATTTCCAGAAATGCACTTAATTTGTGATGCATGAGCTTTGTTTACTTGTTATTTCTCCTGCACCCCTCTGCTGTTAGTCCATACCAGCAAGCAGATGTGCAATAAAGACTGTGAAGACACTGGCAAAGTGAATATTTGACTAACAACCCCAAGACCCTTATGGTATATGAGAATGCAATACTCTATATGGAGTCACATATTCAGATCCAACAGGAAGTCAGAAAACCTTGTTTGTATTGTAAACATTTACATCTTTTCTTTAATGATGTGTTTGGGTGGCAGAAAAAAAAACTGAAGCTATACGCTGATAATTTTTCACCTTCTTTTTTCATTTGCAGATTATTAATACAAGAGAATCAGACTTTGGATTGATGACAGTTCACAAAATGCATGAATATCTCAGATTATTGGTTATCTTTGTTGACCTGTTCTCCATTGTCATGTCTTTACCAATGTCCCTTACTATAAGCGATACAGAATGATGTGAATCAAACAACTAGCACTTCAAACTTGCTAACTAATAGACTATCCAGAGTGCAGATCAGTAGAGAATTACCTTTCATCTCCTGCTCAAAATTTTGGAAGCTAAACTAATATGTGAAAAAAGCTGAAAAAAACCCACAAAACACACACAAACGCAAAAAACAAACAACAATAAAAAAGACCACAAAACAAAAACAAACCAAAAAAACCCCAACCAACCAACCAACCAAACAAACAAACAAAAAAAAACAAACAAAAAAACAAACACAAACTGACAGCAGTAACCATAACATGGAAGTACAGTAATCCCACAATACTGCAAAGGATATGATTCATATTAAAAGCACAATTTCACAGTGTCACAGTATCACAGTATCACCAAGGATGGAAGAGATCTCGAAGATCATAGAGTCCAACCCCTCACCACAGACACCATGACTAGACCATGGCACCAAGTGCCACATCCAATCCCCTCTTGAACACCTCCAGGGACGGCGACTCCACCACCTCCCTGGGCAGCCCATTCCAATGGCGAACGATTCTCTCAGTGAAGAACTTTCATGTCACCTCCAGCCTAAACTTCCCCTGGTGCAGCTTGAGACTGTGTCCCCTTGTTCTGGTGCTGGTTGCCTGAGAGAAGAGACCAACCCCTTCCTGGCTACAACCACCTTTCAGGTAGTTGTAGAGAGCAATGAGGTCTCCCCTGAGCTTCCTCTTCTCCAGGCTAAACAACCTCAGCTCCCTCAGCCTCTCCTCATAGGGCTTGTGCTCAAGGCCTCTCACAAGCCTTGTTGCCCTTCTCTGGACACGTTCAAGTGTCTCAAAGTCCTTCCTAAACTGAGGGGCCCAGAACTGGACACAGGACTCAAGGTGTGACCTAACCAATGCAGAGTACAGGGAAACAATGACCTCCCTGCTCCTGCTGGCCACACTATTCCTAATGCAGGCCAGGATGCCATTGGCCTTCTTGGCCACCTGGGCACACTGCTGGCTCATGTTTAGGTGGCTGTCAATTAGGACCCCCAGGTCTCTTTCTGTTTGGCAGCTCTTCAGCCACTCCGACCCCAGCCTGTAGCTCTGCATGGGGTTGCTGTGGCCAAAGTGCAGCACCTGGCACTTGGACTTGTTGAATGTCATCCCATTGGACTCCGCCCATTGGTCTAGTCAGTCGAGGTCCCTCTGCAGAGCCCTTCTGCACCTCTAACTGACCAACATCTGCTCCCAAGTTGGTGTCATCTGCAAATTTGCTGACGACTGTCTCAATCCCCTCATTCAGATCATCAATGAAGATGTTAAAGAGGATGGGGCCCAGCACTGATCCCTGGGGGACGCCACTGGTGACTGGCCTCCAGCTGGATGTGGCACCATTCACCAACACTCCCTGGGCCCAGCCCTCCAGCCAGTTCCTAACCCAGTACAGAATGTTGCTGTCCAAGCCATGAGCTGACAGCTTAGCCAGCAGTTTGCTGTGGGAGATGGTGTGGAGGACTTGCTGAAGTCCAGGTAGACCACATCCCCAGGCCTCCCCACATCCAACAGGCAGGTCACCTGGTCATAGAAGGAGATCAGGTTGGAGAGGCAGGACCTGCCCCTCCTAAATCCATGTTGGCTGGACCTGAGCCCTTGGCCATCCTGCAGGTGTGCAGTTATTGCCGCCAGGATAATCTGCTCCATCATTTTCCCTGGCACTGAGGTCAGGTTCACTGGCCTGGAGTTTCTGGGTTCCTCCATCCAACCCTTCTTGTGGATGGGGACCACACTGGCCAGTTTGCAGTCATTTGGGACCTCACCGGTGAGCCAGGACTGGAGGAAAATGATGGAGAGCAGCTTAGCCAGCTCATCTGCCAGCTCTCTCAGGACCTTAGGATGGATCCCATCCAGTCCCATGGACTTATGGGTGTCCAAGTGGCTCAACAGGTCCCAAACTAATTCCTCATGGATATGCAGGGCATTACACTGCTGCCTGACCCCACCACCCAGCTCAGGAGGCCACTCGTCCTGAGCTCCTCCTGCCTTGCTGTTAAAAATTGAGGCAAAGAAGGTGTTCAGGACCTCAGCCTTTTCCTCATCTTTAGTTCCAGTGTTCCCCTCCAGGTCCAATAAGTAGTGCAGGTTCTTCTTGCCCTTCTTTTTAACATTAACGTATTTGTAAAAATGCTTTTTATTGTCCTTCACAGAGGTGGCCAGCTTCAGTTCCAACTGAGCCTTTGCCTCTCTAATTTTTTTCCTGCATAATATAACAATTTCCTCAAACATACCTTGAGAAGCCTTCCCCTCCTTCCAAAGGTGATACAGCCTCTTTTTTTCCCTTAGCTCCTCCAGGAGCTGCTTGCTCATCCAGGCCGGTCGCCTTCCCCACTGGTTCGTCTTTTGGCAGATGGGAACTGCCAGTTCCCGTGCCTTCAAGACCTCCTGTTTGAAATAGGTCCAACCATCCTGGACCCCTTGGTTCTTGAGGGCTGATACCCAGGGAACTTTGCAAATAAGTTTCTTAAATAGGCTGAAATTTGCCCTCCTGAAGTCCAAGGTGAGGGTTCTGTTAGGGCTTCTCCCTATCTCCCTGGGTATTGAAAACTTCACCATCTCATGGTTGCGGCACCCCAGGCACCATCCCACAGTCACATCTCCCACCAGCCCTTCTCTGTATTGTAGAAGAGCAGGTTGAGCAGAGCCTGACCCCTGGTAGGCTCACTTAACAGCTGTATCAGGAAGCCTTCTCCATGCAGTCCAGAAATCTTCTGGACTGCCTCCTCTCTGCTGTATTAAGTTCCCAGCAGATATCTGGCAGGTTAAAGTCACCCACAAGGACAAGATCTGATGATCTTGAGACAGCCTCCAATTGCTTATAGCATAATTTGTCTCCCTCCTCATCCTGGTTGGGTGGTCTATAACAGACTCCAACCAGGATGTCAGATTTGTGAGGCTGCCCCCTGATTTTAACCCACAGGCTCTCAATCCCTTCATCCTCCACCTCAAGTTCTGTGGCAGAGAGTGACTCCCTAATATACAGAGCCACCCCTCCTCCTCTTCTCCCTCGCCTGTCTCTCCTGAAGAGCCTGTAACCCCCCAGTGTAGCACTCCAATCGTGCGTGTCATCCCACCATGTTTCTGAGATGGCGACTGTATCATAGTCACCCTGGTGGAGCAGGACTTCCAGCTCCTCTTGCTTATTGCCCATGCTGCGTTCATTGGTGTACATGCACTTCAGCTAGGCTCTCGATTTCTCTATTGGCCCTAATCTCTGCCCCACTCTTTCCCCTACAGAGGGACTGTTTTCGTCACCCACCCCCTTCAGACCTAGTTTAAAGCCCTCTTAATGAGCCCTGCCCACTCTAGTGCTAGGACTCTCTTACCCTTTCTAGATAATTACACCCCATCAGGACCCAGCAGGGTGGGTGCAGTAGAAGTTTCCCCATTTGTAGTCTGTTTACTGTCATTATAAATAAATGTTATTAGATACAAATTTTAAATTTACTTCAATCCAGAAAATAATTGGACAATGCTGTACTAGTTCACGGAGAGAGTGACCTCATACTAGTATTTTCTGCAATAAAGCTTCCTATTATACTCTGAATACATATGTAAAAATCAATAAGTTATAGCTATGATTCAGCTTAAATTTTCCTTATACGGATGCTCTCATTTATTTGGTTCTTTTCCATCAAAAAAAAAAAAAGCTGACAAGATGCACAGAAGATGCAAATATAGGTATATACAAACACATACAGACATGGTATGAATTCATGCAAATGTGCAACATGCTGGGATGTACCACATATGTTTCATTTTTCTGTGTTAATTTATATATATTTGCATGCCATAAGCCTTTTGTATGTGTGTTATATTCTCATTTGCAGACATGTAAGTAGAGTTACCTTTCTAATTTTTTCCTTTCTCTCAAATTTCAAGGCCACTCTATGTGGGAAAATAAATCACAAATATATATGGGAAAGGGATTTGAAAATATGTGTCATAACCATTAGATCTATATACATCGGGTATATATGTGTGGGTAGAGAGAATGGAATGGATGTGCAGAGAAAGAAGAGAGATGGATGTGGAGAGAAAGAAAAGGAATGGATATTCATTCTGTGTATTTCCCAGGCATGCACATGTGCATGTTAGCATGCACACAGCACACAAAGACATAATTCTCTACTACGTCTTTTCCTGTGAAATATAAATGAGGCCTCTGTTTATGTCATAGAGTTAATTTAGTCAGATTTTGATGCATCACTTTGTGCTTGGGGTTAATATTTTACTCCAAATGCCATGTCATCTTTTATTTATAGTGGTCTTCATATTCCTTTTTTTTAACACAGGGAGTCACTGCAGGAAGATAAGGCACTGATCTTTAGTTTTGTTTTCTTTTCCCTTTGTATTGCATACTTTTGAACCCTACAAAAAAGTACACACTGTGAAAGATGGGAAGAAAAAAAAATTTTAAAAAGGTAAAAAACAACCAACCAACCAACCAAACAAACAAAAAAAAAAGACATAGGGGGAAGAAAACAATCCTTATTCTTTGGAAATTCTTTCCAGGAAGTTGAACAAGAACCAGCCTTTTCACTGACTAGAAGATGAGGCCGTAAATAAGAAATAAGTTTCATGGATTTGTCTTTAGGGAGAACATAAGTTGTATACTGTTTTTGAAATTAACTCTGAATGTGAAAATGCAAGTGGAGAAGAAACTTGAGAGAAGAAGATATGAGCTTGGAAATATGAATAGCAAAGGTCTTTGCATAACTTTCCAGTAAATTCATCTTCAGCCCTAACAGACCAACCTATCAGATATGCGATTGCTATTTAAAGAGTTAGAATCCTTACAATATTTTTCCCCTTGAATAGCTGACAGCCTAAGCTGTGAATCAAAGTCTCTGTTCTACCTAGTGCAATACTGCCACTGAATGATCATTTTGTCTTCTGCCAGCAGAAATGGACAAGAAAGATAGCCTAAACAAAGATTTCAGGAATATATCTAGTGTTTTTTTCAACCTCAAAGAAGGATTACATAAATTCTGAAAAGTCTGAATTCAAACAAAGCAGTGACTCTGTTAAAGTGTTTTATTTCAAACTTCCATCTCTTCATTGCAGTGCAACCTGATCTTTTCTTCTCAATCATACTTTTATTTAAATCATTTGTCTGTGCATGCAAGCATGCACAAGCATCTAACAGCATTACATTCTGAAACGTGGAGAAATTTTGCTTGTTTAATTCCGTATTGTAGCCTTGGGAAATCCTCAGTTTTTATATTCTGCCAAAAGAGTCTATTTAAATCATGCAAATAAGGGAAACTCTCTGGTCATCACCAAATGAATGAAATGTCATTATTCTGAAATTCTGAAAAGAAAAGAACAAGTAAAACCTGTTTAATCTAAATCTGAATATCAGCACATATAAAAATTCCAAAGCAGCTGGTGAGAAGTAAGAGCAAATCTATGGAGACTTCATATGAATTCACACTGACAGTTTTCTCAGTGCTTAATTAGTTGATAGTCATTTTTATGTATCTGATTGCAGTATAGAACCACTGAAATGGACTACAGTAGAAGTGAAGGTACATCACATTGGTCTTAGTGCCAGCTTTAGAATGATTGCATGAATGCACATAATAATAAAGAAGAATTTGATTGCTCCACCATGGTGCAATTTATACAGAAACACAAAAAATGATCTGTTGAAGTCAAACTACATCCAACATAGATTATGCTTGATTAAGTAAAAAGAATTTGACTCAGAATGAAGTTACTGTAATACCTTAGCAGATTAAATGAAAATATAAATAAGGTCAGAATATAACTTAGAATTCCATCTTGTTTATTTCCTTATGTGAAGACAATTGTGGACAACGCAAATCTGAAATTCTGAGTAAAATGAAGTTTAAATCCCTGAACATCTTCAGCCATTCTTGTCAAGTTTCACTCACTATTTAGTGATTTTTTATTATTTGTTTTTAATACATCAGGGAAGTGTTCTGGGGAAATTAAATGTGTCTGAATAATAAGGAAACTTACAACACCACCACACCAAGAACATCACCTGAATTTCAAGGGACTTCTTATGGGGCATGTAGGTCCCTCATCTGACTGTATCCCTGTGTAATGAGTAGGGTTCTTCAATGCAACCTAACAACTCCATTGAGAAAGACAGCTCCAAAGGGAGATTCAAATCACTTAAGATTTTAATTTTCCTAACTGAATCACTAATAGTTGCAAAGAGAAGTTGCATCTGTCATCCAATTGAAGAGAAATAACATTCAATGCCAACCCCCTCTGTTAGGAGCCCAAATTAAATGGCAAATACCTGAGATATAGACCTTTCCTTTACACTCTTAACAAGGATATCACACATGGTGAGATTTGTTGTGAAAAGGTTAATTCTGTGTAAGGAGTGCCTGTAGCTTAGCATCAACAAGCAGCAAAATCATCATAATCTGAAGTCCCAGGCTACATTGTGGGGCAAATGGGTACATCTCCTTTGGGATATTTAAACACTCAGCTTGACCTAATGGGAGTTAGTCATTAAAGTACCTGTGGGGAGTGGGGGCATAAGGCAAGACCCCTTTATTTGCCAGGAATTCCAGTTGGAACTGAAGTGCTCCCATATGTCCACCCAGGCTGGTAAGAGATCTGAGCTACTTCCTCCAATAAAATTCCAGTTCGGCTTTTCGTAGTTTGCTCAAGATGCTCAGCACTGACTGAAAGCAATGTATATTAGGACCACAATTAGCTTTAAGCCCTATCCTTGAAAAACTGTATATCATTATTAAATGCATCAATTGTCTGCTTCTTTCAGAATTATGCCACTGAATACATAATCATGTACAACTTCACTACTTCTTCCTGATAAACTAGACCACAGCTGAAGACCATTTTCTGCAACATGCAATGTTCTGGGTTGTTTTTTTGGTGGTTGTTTGTGTTTTGTGTTTTTTTTTTTTTTAAACTGATTATTAAAGAAAGCTTTTCTACTTACTAACATTTTCTTTTTCACATATCCACACAGGCAGTGAATACCCTTATAGGGTTAATTGCCTTAGCTTTTGGGTTTAGATTCATGGAACACATTGTGTCCAACCTTAATATGTTACACTGCAAGCTATATAATCTTTTATCTTTTATTTATGGCAATCCTCATATTAATTTCTCAATAGCAGCTGGCACAGAAGGAGGGACAAAGCATTGATCTTCCAATTTATCCACTACCTATACATATCCTGAGGTCAAAGCAGCCTAGAGAGATTGATGGAGCTCTGGCATCAGTCCAGTGACTGTATGCTTCTCATGCATGAAAATCAACAACAGGAAACCAAAATCTGACAATTGGCAATAATATCAGTGACCTCTGTAATAAATATAACAGGAGGATCTTCAATAATTTAATGGAGTATCTGGTATTCCATAATGAAATATCACCCATGTGAGAGAGTGTGTATAAAGCTTTCTGAGTTTCTGTGTATGTGTACTTAGACATCTACCTACAGCTGAAAATGCCAATATACAATTTATTTACAGACCATTAAGTCATAAAAGTTATTTTCAATAAGTTTAGTTACATTATTTCTCTATTAATGCAAGATAAGTAGCAAAATTAAGGGGCTGTCATATCTGCAACAGTTAGGTCATACACATGCATATATACATTTCCTCTAACCTTACAAGTCACAGGACTTCACTCTTGTAACTGATATGTTAGAATCATCCATACAGCCTGCTAGGGACTGGCCTCTGACTGATCACATAAAGAGAAGATGAGCTTCCAAGGAAGGAGACCAGCCTGGATAAGCAAGCAGCTGTTAAATGAATTAATGGGAAAAAAAGCGGGTGTATTGCCTTTGGAAAGGAGGGGAGGCAAATAGTAATATGCTGAAGGATGTTGTTATCCAAAAAGCAGAGGGGAATGGATGCAGGTTCCTCTCAAAAGACACCAAATAAAACCTCCTTGCCTCCCCTCACCTTCCCCACTGCCTTTGGAAAACAAGTATGGGACATTGGAGGTCATGGGAGAGGTGATTCTGATGCCGGACGACACACCATCTGGGGTTTTCCCTGAGGCTAAACAGCTTAAGGTGAAACAGCCTAAGGTGAAACAGCCTAAGGTGAAACAGCCTTCCCCTGCCATCAAGATTTGCTCCCTTAAAAAAAAGAGGAGGGTAATTGTTATTGGTGATTCCCTCCTGAGGGGAACAGAAGGCCCCATATGTCGGCCAGACCCTACTCACAGGGAACTTTGTTGCCTCCCAGGAGCTCAAGTTAGTGATGTTACCAGAAGGCTGCCTAGTCTGGTTCAGCCCTCTGACTACTATCTTGTACTAGTTATGCAGTTAGGGAATGATGATGGTGCTACCAGAACTCCCAGGGCTATCAAAAATGACTTCAAGGCCCTGGGAGACCTGTTTGAGGGGTCAGATGCACAAATAATTTTTTCATCAATACCCTTAGTTGCAGGAGGGAATACGTTCATTGCTGTATATTTCTGTATATGTTGTAAATACTGTATATTTGTGTGCATATTCATTGCATTCCATTTATGCTTATTTCATCTGCTTCTCCAACTGAGTTAGCTGCGGTTTCTTTGTGTGTGGGGGGAGAACTTTCTGTGCTAAACAGCTCTTAAAAACAAAGGGGTCCAGGAGAGCTGGACCTACTTCAAGGACGAACTCTTGAAGGTGCAGGAACAGGATGTGCCAATGTGCTGGAAGATGAGCCTCTGGGGCAGATGGCCAGCCTGGATGGGTAATGAACTTCTAAAAGAACTAAAGGAAAAAAAGAGTGTGTACCATCTTTGGACGAAAGGGGAGGCAACCCATGGAATGTTTAGGGATGTTGCTAGGTGTTGTAGGAAGAAAATCAGGGAGGCAAAAGCACATTTGGAGCTCAGACTGGCCTCTGCTGTGAAGGACAACAAAAAGTCCTTCTATAAATATATTAATAGCAAGAGAAGGGGCAAGGACAACCTCCACTCCTTGGTGGACATGGAGCGGAATGTTGTAACGAAGGATGAGGAAAAGGCAGAGGTACTTAACACCTTCTTTGCCTCAATTTTTACTAGCAGGACAGAATGTCTTCCAGACAGCTGGCCTGCAGAGCTGGCAGAAGGAGCCAGGGAGCAACATAGTTCTCCTCTGTTCCAGGATGGGACAGTTAGAGACCTTCTCAGCCGCTTGGACCCCCAAAAGTCAATGGGACCAGATGGGATCCATCCTAGGGTGCTGAGAGAGCTGGCAGATGAGCTGGCCAACCCACTCTCCATCATTTTTCAACAGTCCTGGCTCACTGGAGAGGTCCCAGAAGACTGGAAGCTGGCCAACGTGGTGCCCATCCACAAGAAGGGCCTGTTGGATGAGCCAGGGAAGATTATGGAACAGGTCATCTAGAGTGCGATCACACAGCACTTACAGGATGGCCAAGGGATCAGGCCCAGCAAGCATAGATTTAGGAAGGACAGGTCCTGCCTGACCAACCTGATCTCCGTCTATGATCAGGTGACCTGCCTGGTGGATGTGGGGAGGCCTGTGGATGTAGTCTATCTGGACTTCAGCAAGGCCTTTGACACTGTCCCCCACAGCAAACTCCTGGCCAAGCTGGCAGCCCATGGCTTGGACAGGAGCACATTGCATTGGGTTAGGAAGTGACTGGAGGGCCGAGCCCAGAGGGTGGTCGTGAATGGTGCCACATCCAGCTGGCAGCCAGTCACTAGTGGTGTGCCCCAAGGATCAGTGCTGGGCCCAATGGTCTTCAACATTTTTATTGATGATCTGGATGAGGGCATCGAGTCCATCATCAGTAAATTTGAGGACCACACCAAGCTGGGAGCAGGAGTTGATCTGCTGGAGGGCAGAGAGGCTTTGCAGAGGGACCTTGACAGGCTGGACAGATGGGCAGAATCCAATGGCATGAGATTGAACACATCCAAGTGCCGGGTTCTGCACATTGGCCACAGCAACCCCATGCAGGCAGCACCAGAAAAAGAGGACATGGTCTCAAGCTGTGCCAATGGAGGTTTAGACTGGATGTTAGGAAGAAGTTCTATACAGAGAGAGTGATTGCCCATTGGAATGGTCTGCCCAGGGAGGTGGTGGAGTCACCATCATTGGAGGTGTTCAGGAGGTGACTTGATGGGGTGCTTGATGCCATGATCTAGTTGTTTGGGTGGTTGGACTGGTTGATAGGTTGGACACGATGATCTTGAAGGTCTCTTCCAACCTGATGTATTGTATTATTGTATTATTTATTTACAGTTTTACCTGAGGGGAAGAGTAAGGTGCTTCTTTCAAAACCTGAGATACACCAAAACTACATTTTCCATATTCTGTCTCACTATTTTTCTTTCTATTATGCTGTTAAAATAGAATACAAAAAAATTTGCAGCTTTACAGAACACAGCAACAGTGAATATTACAAATATAGGGAAACCATTAACATTATGGAAACATTTTTTGCTAGCAAATAAATAAACCTGAAATAGACAATTTTATTTTGACAGCTAGTATAATATTTTAATACTTAGAAAGTTTCAGAACTTCTGTTCCTCAGATGTTCTTCATATCAGTTCTTCCTATGTTTTTTGAAGTTTTGCCTAGCTATTCTTCTCCTCAACCCCACAGGATACAATTTTAAGTTTCTTTGTATAAGTATGGAGAAAGAGAATGCTGTATATATGTTTGTTCATGTACCTGTGTGTTAGTGTTATTGACAGCCGATAAGACACTGTAAGCTACAAAGCAGGTTATGTTATGGAGTAAAGAGAACAAATGTGAAGTGTGGGGCCCTCAAATAAATGCTATGCTCTAGGGCAAATATTTCAAACTATTCCTGAAAACATTCAACCATAGTACTGGGGAGAAGACAGCAGTTTCATAGGAACGTGTTCAAAAAGGAGCAAAAGACACCACAATCTGCTACCCCTGGACACCTCAATACTGCAACATCCTGCCACTTATGGAGAACAAAGCCATACAGTTGTTAAAACAAACTAGCTGATCACATGTGGTGGTTTGAGCCTCCACTGGGACTTAAGAGCTCAGACGGTGGCAACAGTGAGAATCCCTCCCCCACAGCTCTCTCTTCTTTCCCAATAGAGAGGAAAAGAAATGAAAGGAACAAATCCACCAAGAAATAATTTGGATTCAGCTTGGAAGTAGAGAAGTAAAGAAATTTCTTTAAACAGTATATGTATATATATATGTATGTGTGTGTGTATGTGTGTAACAATAACAGGTAGGGTTCACAAGGGTAAGGAACAAGGATGGATGGGAAAGAAGAAATATGAAATACAAAACCAGTCCTTTGCAAAGGCACGGAATCAGTCTGTCTTTGAAAGTCGGCAACAGCCCACTGCTGTAGGGGCATCAGGATCTAATGTATCTCTGTTCTTTTCTCTTGACCTTTTTGTATATGAGGTGACAGGGAAAGGGAAGCCTTTAGCTTCCCCTGGTCTTTGGCAGGGGCATCCTTGTTCTGTTTATTAATTGTAAATACTGCAAATACTGTATATTTTGTATGCATTCATTGCATTTAATTGTAGATTGTAGTTTTGCTGGTAAATAGAGCTTTCATTTGCTTTCCTGCTGAGCTGGTCTGGCAAATTTAATGGTGGGGGGTGGAATTTCCAACCCACCACACACTCATTTGCTGTTTAATAGGCAGAAAATATCCTCAAATCATTATTACTGATTGCATAATTTTCTCAGTGAAATAAATTTATTTAATTATAAATCTTCTTTTTGTTAGTATGATTAATTTTACAATATGGCTCTATCACTCTAAATTATTATTATAGAAACAAAGCTGTTAGTCATGCAATGTATCTATTCCTACCTCCAGTCTGGTTTAGTTATGATGCAGTTCCTCTTAGAATTTGGCAGGTGTGTAAGAAGCCAGTAGGTTATTGAGGACTACCTTTCATGAGAAAATCCAGTCATAAATCCTTTGACCACCCAGTGGACTTTATTTATGGAACCAATAGTTACTTATTTTGTCAAAAATTCCTTCATCATCTTTGAAGAGTAATTTCTCAGTAAGTTTTCAAGCGACACCATATTGGGTGGGAGTGTTGATCTACTTGAAGTTAGAAAGGCTCTGCAGAGAGATCTGGACAAGATGTATTCAAGTCATTTGTGTAACAAGGCCAAGTGCTGGATCTTGCAATTTGGTCACAATCCCAGGCAATGCTACAGGCTTGGGAAAGAGCAGCTGGAAAGCTGCCCAGAAGAAAATCAGGTGAGGTGCTGAGGGACAGCTGACTGCACATGAGCCAACAGTGTGCTCAGGTGGCCAAAAAGGCCTACAGCATCCTGGCCTGTATCCAGTACAGAGTGGCCAGCAGGAGTAGGGAAGTGATTGTGCTCCTTATGAGCACAAGCTTGTGAGGCTGTATCTCAAATACTGTGTTTTGGGACCCTCATTAGAGAAGTACATTAGGTATTAGAACATGTCCAGAAAAGGGCAATGAAGCTCATGAAGAGTCTAGAGAACAAGTATTGTAAGAAGCAGCTGAGGGAACTGGGGTTCATAACCCAGACAAGAGGATGGTACGGGGGGACCTTACTGCTCTCTAAAACAACCTTAAATGAGGATGCAGTAAGGTGGGGATCTGTCCCTTGTGTCAGGTAACTAGTGATAAGATGGGAGAAAATTATCTCAGCTTGCACTTTGGGAGGTTTAGATTGGATATTAAGAAACAAATATGTGGTCAGGCACCAGAATAGGTTGCCTAGAAAGGTGGAGGCATTCAGAAAACATGGAGATATGGTACTTCAGAAGATGTTTTAGCAGTCATGGTATAGTTAGGCTGACTACTGGACTTGATCTTAAAGGTACTTTCCAAAATAATGATTCTGTGATTTTATGATAAAAGATGAACTCAAAAAGAGACAATATCTTTGTCTTGCAGTTTTGCTGCAATTCCTTTTCCCTGCACACAGTTTCCTCAGAGTGCTACATAAATTGCACTAAATGTTTTGTTAACTGATTTTTTTTTTTCATAAATCACTAAACAACTTTTCATCCTGCCATGTTGAGGAAAGGGCACTGAGTTCCTGTGTCAACCAAGGCCCTGTACTTCTGAAATTGTGAAGTGCCAGACCACTGAATGTACACATCCCAATAGATTCTGCTATCTCCATTATCCCTCTCCTCCCCTTGGCGGGATGCAGGGCACCCCCAGTTATGGGGAATATGTCCACATGTGCAGTTAGCACTGTGTCCAGTGTTAGAATTGGTGTGTCACTGTTGGAGCTATTAGAGTTGTCCTGGGAAATTGTGGAAATAACAGCTACCCTTCTAGTATTCCTACCTCGGTTTCTGCCACTTTGCAGTTCCCTCAGTCTCCTGAAAAAGATTAAAGGTTGGTTGACCATCCCATCTGTTCATGTTCTCACCAAACTGATCACGCAGATTTATCCAATTACTCCCGTGTGATTGCCTTGGTGGTCTGTTTTGGTTTGATCTGTTTTGGAATGACCTCCTTGGAAGATGTCTGTTTCTTAACAGCTGAAACTTGTATCCATCTGGAGGAAGAATTGGAATTATCTCCTTGTGTCAATTTGGATATGGTATCACAGTATCACAAAGGTTGGAAGAGATCTAGAAGATCATGGAGTCCAACCTGTCACCACAGACCCCATGACTAGACCATGGCACCAAGAGTCACGTCCAATCCCCTCTTGAACACCTCCAGGGACAGTGACTCCACCACCTCCCTGGGCAGCCCATTCCAATGGCAAACAACTCTCTCGGTGAAGAACTTTCTCCTCACCTCGAGCCTAAACTTCCCCTGGCGCAGCTTGAGACTGTGTCCCCTTGTATCTTTCAGGTCTTTCACGCAATTCTCAATTTTTCCAGACACAGTTTCAATAGTTGAAAACAAAGAAATATGTGAGACTATCCTCCAATTGTCTCATTTGGTCAGTGAAATGGCCAACCATAGGAGGAACTCTGCCATAATTTCTTGCCACAATTCTGCTTGCCAAAATAGTAGTATAATTAGGAGAGGCAGGTTTAATGAGCTTTTTAGCTAAACCAGTTCCCACAGGAATTTCATCAGGATGCAGAGTGCCATGATCACCAGAGTACTTCTCTTAATTCCCTCATCCATGACGTTCCAGGGTTTAGGTTTCCATGGAAGGTCATCTCGTGATGGGTATGTCATAAGAGCTGCCAGTAAAACATGTGTCCACAGAGAAACCTTACTGAGACATCTACCTAGATGTCTATCTATTCCATTATCCTTTGAGAGTTCCTAGCTGAGATGCTGACTTTTCTCCCACTGTTAGAGCTGGTGCACCTGTATTGAAGCATCTGCCAAGCCAAGTTAGAATTGGCTCATTCTCTGCGCTGATGTAATCTTTCCACACACGCCTTATCTCTTGCCTGGGGGCGCTAGCATTTTGACTGTCATCCTCTGATTCCTTCTCTGTCTCTTCTTCCTGAAGATATTGTCCCCATAATCCTGCTGCCACTCTCCTAAGGATCCCTTTAAGATCAGAATCACCTCCTTTAGCTGTCTTACCAGAACCTGTATTCTGTCCTGCATCTCCAGTATGCAGTGATGGTCTCAATAACACAGCTATAACTTTAAGACAAACCTGCTCTTCCTCTTCAGCAGGATCTTTTTTAACAGAAGATCCCTCACCAGCAGTGGAATCTTGCTGCTCCCCCCCCTTCAGCTCCTGTATCAGCTTTGCATCTTCCTCTTTTATCCAAAGCCGCTACTTTCTTAATTTGAGCTGTGTATGAATTTACAGCAGGTTTAACAGAAGCCGACAGGTTTTGAGAGAAAACATTTGCTGGTAGAGAGTATTATTTTTTTTAGAATTTACTACTTTGTCTCATTTTAATCATATTTCCAGCCATCCACATGAGAACATTACTTAGGAAGGTCTCTTAATTGGTGTGTATTGTAGTAACACAGATTTATTGTTTGGTAACACAGGGTCACCAAAAGCACGATTCTCAAGCCAAGATGTTTCCAAACAAAGACCTTTATAGCAAAGATGTTTATTAGATTATTGTGGTAGGGTGAGAAAGTTCTCCCCCACACACAAAGAAACCACAGCTAACTCAGTCAGAGAAGCAAATGAAATAAGCTGTATTTACATGCATAAATGGAATGCAATGAATAGGTACACAAATATACAGTATTTACAATATATACAGAAATATACAGCAATGAACGTAATACAGAAGAGCTTTTTCCCTCTGGCCAGCCAGGGCAGGTTCCCCCCAGTACCCCACTATCTCTCCCTACCTCCTTGTTTCCCAAATAGGTTTAGAGAGAGAGAGAAAGGCAATTAAGGAGAAAATTCTGTTAGATCAAAGCATGTGCAAGAATTAGTTTTCTTATCTAGTTAGCTTTGTTAATTCAAGGTTGCTCCTGTCCAGCAAGCTGTTGCTTCAGAGAGAGAAACAGTCCCACATGAACAGAGGGAAAAGTATAGACACAACTCAGACTGAACTGACAGTACTTAAACTTAAAGTTGCATTCTACCAATCTACCAATGAAATTAGTTTAGAATATCTTGTTTTCATTTAAATATCAAAAACATTCAGCGAGAGTATTCCAGCAATTGTCCCTTTCTTAAAGGCACAGCCTAAAACGGTCACAATCCACCCCTTCTAAACAATTTCATTGGCTGTTCATACTGTCCATCCAATCTAAAATAATATCTAAAATTTGTAAGTCAAGTTCATAGTCCATTCCGGCTATCCTCAGGTGTAGATGATTCAGAAGTCCAAGAAAATCAGGAAACATGAAAAAGTGGAAAAGAGTTTGTCTCTTCGCAGATGAAGCAAAGAAAAGGGAAACAGGGAAACAGGGACTCTCAGTTGACTCAGGGCTCTCAGGGCTCTCAGGGTTTGTGCACCGTAGATTTCCTCATGGATTCTTCCTTTCAGCGTGATATATCTGTACAACACTCTGAAATTAAACTCTTTCAGCTAAGGTTACATTTCTTTGTGGAATACACTGAATGTCACCATTCTCTTGCATTACCCAATAAGTGTGACCCAGACCTTCAGCTGAAACCACCCCTCGGACAGGTTTAGCCTCTCCTGAGGGAGAAAATACCCAAACAGTTTTACCAAACAGATTCTTTTCCCTAACAACAGGAACTCTATCACCTTCTACTTTCTGTAGCAGATCTGAATGTGCCAGTCCAGCTTGGCTGACTGAACCTCTACTATTTATCAGCCAGGTTGCTTGTGCTAAATGCTTTTCCCAGTTTTTCGAAGATCCACCCCCAATGGCTTTAAGAGTGGTCTTCAGCAAACCGTTGTAGCGTTCAATCTTCCCTGCAGCTGGTGCATAGTAGGGAATGTGGAATATCCACTCAATGCCGTGCTCTTTGGCCCAGCTCTTTACAAGATTGATTTTGAAATGAGTTCCGTTGTCTGACTCAATCCTCTCTGGAGTTCCGTGTCTCCACAGGATTTGTCTCTCCAGACCAAGAATGGTGTTGCGTGCAGTTGCATGTGGAACTGGATAAGTTTCCAACTATCCAGTTTTTCCCTCTACCATAGTAAGCACATACTGCTTACCAGAACGAGAACGTGGTAGAGTGATGCCAAGCTTCACCATACTTGTACTTGGACCATCTGTCACCATACCACAAAGGCTTAATTCGCTCTGCCTGATTAACAGCAGCACAAATGTCACAGTCATCCATGATGACTTGTGTGATAGCATCCATGGAAATGTCTATGGATGTCATGAGCCCACTGGTAGGTTGCATCTCTGCCTTGATGGCCAGATGAATCGTGAGCCCACTGAGCTAAGAATATTTCACCTCGGTGTTTCCAGTCGAGATCAAGATCAGAGTCCATGTCTACTAGAGAAACTCTTGCAGCCAGATCTGCCTGATGGTTGTGTTGCTGTTCCTCAGTAGCTTTGCTCTTAGGGATGTGAGCATCAATGTGTCTCACCTTCACTGGAATTCTCTTGATTCAATCATCATTGTCCTGCCACAGGTCAGCTGCCCAAATAGGCTTTCCTTTTCTCTGCCAACCATTCCTTTTCCAGTCCTTTAGCCAATCCCACAGGGCATTGGCTACCATCCATGAGTCAGTGTAGAGATGAAGCTTTGGCCACGTCTCATGTTCAGCTACATCGAGAGCTAACTGGACAGCTTTACCTCTGCAAACTGACTGGATTCTCTTTCTCCATCCTTTGCCTCTGCAACTTGGCGTGTTGGACTCCACACTTCAGACTTCCACCTTCGCTGTTCCCGACAAGACGACAGGAACCGTCTGTGAACAAAGCATATTTCTTTTCATCACCAGAAAGGTCATTATACGGAGGAACTTCCTCAGCACGAGTTACTCTCTCCACTGGAGGCTTAGTATAGTTAGTGCCTTCAGGCCAACTTGAGATCACCTCCACCAGACCAGGTCTTTCAAGATTTCCCATTCGAGCTCTCTGTGTTATCAGAGCCATCCACTTAGACCAGGTGGAATCTGTTGCATGATGTGGTGTGGAACCTTTGCCTTTGAACATCCAATTCAAAACTGGTAATCTGGGAGCTAAGAGAACTTGTGATTCAGTTCCTATCACTTCAGAAGCTGCTTTCACTCCTTCATAGGCAGCTAGGATCTCTTTCTCTGTTGGAGTATATTAGCCTCTGAACCTCTGTAACCTCGACTCCAAAAACCAAGAGGTCGTCCACGCGTATCACCTGGAGCTCTTTGCCACAAGCACCAGGTTGGACCCTTGTCACTTGCAGCTGTGTACAAAATGTTCTTAATGTCTGGACCATCTCGGACAGGTCCTAGACCCATTGCTTGAACTACCTCTTGCTTTATCTGGTCAAAGGCTGCTTGTTGTTCAGGTCCCCAGTGGAAATTGTTTCTCTTTCGAGTCACATCATACAGAGGTTTCACAATCTGACTGTATCCAGGAATGTGCAGTCTCCAAAACACCACTATCCCCATGAAACATAGAGTTTCTTGCTTGTTCGTGGGATTTGCCATGGTAGAGACTCTATTTACCACATCCACTGGAATGTGTCGGCGTCCATCCTGCCACTGCACTCCCAGAAACTGGATCTCTCTGGTAGGTCCTTTCGCCTTGTCTTGCTTGATGGCGAAACCTGCATTCAGAAGAATGTCAACGACTTTGTTACCTTTCTCGAAGAATTCTTCAGCAGTTTTACCCCAGACGATGATATCATCGATGAACTGGATGTGTTCTGGAACACCACCTTTCTCCAGAGCATCATGGATCACTGCATGACAGATGCTGGAGCTGTGGATCCAGCCCATCAGCAATCTGTTGAAAGTGTACTGGATTCCTCTCCAAGTGAAAGCAAACTGAGGCCTGTATTCCTCTGCTATGGGAATAGAGAAGAAAGCATTAGCAATGTCTATGGTAGCATACCATTTGGCCTCTTTGGATTCCAGCTCATACTGGAGTTCCATCATGTCTGGTACTGCTGCACTCATAGGTGGAGTTACTTCATTCAGAGCTCGGTAGTCGACTGTCAGACGCCAGTCTCCATTCTGCTTTCGCACAGGCCACACTGGACTGTTGAAAGGGGAATGAGTTTTTGCTGATGACTTTCTGACTCTCCAACTGACGAATCAGATTCTGAATGGGCAGCAAAGAGTCACGGTTGGTTCTGTATTGCCTGTGATGCACAGTCTGAGAAGCAACCGGCAATTTAATGTCCTGTATCTTGTGTTGTCCCACAACTGCAGATTTTTCAGAAAGCTCAGGTCTAACAGACAGTGTCAACTTTTGTCCATCAGTTTCTACAGATGCTACTCCAAAAGCCCATTTGTAACCTTTAGGGTCTTTGAAACGCCCTTCTCTCAGAAAATCAATTCCCAAATTACAAGGTGCGTCAGGTCCGGTCACAACTGTATGCTTCCCCCACTGTTTACCAGTTAAACTTATATCAACCTCCACCTTAGTTAACTCTTTGAGATCCACCAGTGACTCCCAGAAGAGTTATAGCCTCTGACCCCTGATAATTTGATGGCATTATGGTGCACTGAGTCCCTGTGTCAACCAAGGCCCTGTACTTCTGAAATTGTGAAGTGCCAGGCCACTGGATGTACACATCCCAATAGATTCGGTTATCTCTGTTAGCCCTCTCCTCTCCCTGGCGGGAGGCAGGGCACTCCTAGTTGTCGGGAACATGCCCACATATGCAATGCGCACAGTGTGCAGTATTAGAACTGGAGCCACTGTTGGAGCTATTAGAGTTGTCCTGGGAAACTGTAGAAGTAACAGCTACCCGTCTGGTATTGCTACCTCGGGTTCTGCCACTTTGCAGTTCCCTCAGTCTTCTGAAAAGATTAGAAGTTGGTTGACCATCTCATCTGTTCATGTTCTCACCAAATTGATCACACAGAGTTATCCAAATACTTCCACATGATTGCTTTGGTGGTCTATTTTGGTTTGATCTGTTTTGGAATGACCTGTTTTGGAATTACATTCTTGGAGGACGTCTATTCCTCACAGAGGAAACCTGTATCCATCTGGAGGAAGAATTGGAATTATCTCTCTGTGAATTGGGATATGATATTTTTAGATTCATGCTTCATCTATTTCATGCAATTCTCAATCTCCCAGACAGAGTTTCAATGGCTGAAACCAAAGAAATACGTGTCATGCTATCCTCCAATTGTTTCATTTGATCAGTGAATTGGCCAACCGTAGGAGGATCTTCGCCATAATTTCTTGCCACAATTCTGCTTGCCAGAATATTTGCATAATGAGGAGGAGCAAGTTTGATGAGCTTTTTTTAGCAAGACCAGTTCCTACAGGAATTTCATCAGGATTCAGAGTCTCATGGCCACCATAGAGTACCTCTCTGACCACAAATTCTCTCAGACGCTTAATTCCCTCATCTATGCTAGTCCAGGATTTAGGATTCCATGGAAGATCATCTCAGAAAGGATATCTCATGAGAGTTGCCATTAAAAGGCGTATCCACAGAGTAACCTTACCGAGAGTCCTGCCTAGATGTCTATCTATTCCATTATCCTTTGAGAGAGTTCCTAGTTGAGCTGCTGACTTGTCTCCAACCATCAGAGCTGGAGCACCTGTATCGTAGCATCTACCAAGCCAAGCTAGATTTGGCTCCTTATCTGCTCTGATGTAATACTTATGCACATTTCTCAGCTCTTCCCTTGGTGATGAACAGTTGTCAATGTCAACTGTCTCCTGCTCTTCCTCCTCTTCCTGAACTTCATGTCCCACTAATCTTATTGTCACTCTCCTAAGAATCTCTTTAAGGTCAGGAGTACCACCTCTTGTTGTTCTGCTATCAGCAATTTGCCCTGCATCTCCATCCAGTGATGATCTCAATAACTCAGCTATATCTTTAAGACAAACCTTCTCCTCCTCCTCAGAAGGGTCTCTTTCAGCAGAAGTTCCCTCACCAGCATCAGTTCTTGGGTCAGCTTTGGTCTTTCCACCTCTCATTTTTAAAACAGCTACCTGCTTAACTGGAGCTGTGTTTGAATTTACAGCTGGCTTAACAGAAGCTGACAGGTTTTAGGACGGATCAGCTGCTGTGGAGGACACTTCTGGTCATGCTGAAGAAGAAGGAGGAAATGGCTTTGCCGCATTAATGGCTGCCGAGGACATGGGAGACACCATGTTAGGCACTGCCGCTGCCGCTGCAGCTGGCTGATTGCCAGAACCACCAACAGCACTGTTCAGAGCAGCCTTTCCGGTGGAGTTTTTAGCTTTCTCTTTAACTGATACAGATTCTCCATTCTCCTTATCACTAGAAATATCTGGGGTAGAGTTAGAGCCGTGCTTTCTTTTCTTTGGTCTACGCCTAATTACAAAGCAGGCCTTAGATACCTTCCTCTCCTGGTACAGCGCATATAACAAGAACACATTGCTTATCACCAACAGCAGGATTGCACACTTAAAATAAATCACCTTTGGATGCCAGCCATCACTTAAAACGACCCTTTCACCTACTGGTACCTTAAACTCCTTTATCTCTATGGGCAGAGTGTCAAGGTCACATTCCTGTATCTATTAAGCCAAGAGAATCCCAGGCACTGGTCATAGAGAAGCTGAATCTTATGCTTAAACCATAAATACAATTTATACATTAAGTATCTGCCTAAGTGATCAAAAATCAATCCTAGGACATGCTTATAGATAAGGACCGCAAAAATTGGAAAAACTAGACGCTCTAAAATCCAAAACACTTTCATGTTTGCAACTCCGACTCAAGCAGACAATAAATCAAGCAAATTTTGCCCTGCTTCTGGACAGCAATTACCCACAAGCCACATGTTGGGCCACCAATTAAATTATGTGGTAGGGTGAGAAAGTTCTCCCCCACACACAAAGAAACCACAGCTAACTCAGTCAGAGAAGCAAATGAAATAAGCTGTATTTACATGCATAAATGGAATGCAATGAATATGTACACAAATATACAGTATTTACAATATATACAGAAATATACAGCAATGAACGTAATACAGAAGAGCTTTTTCCCTCTGGCCAGCCAGGGCAGGTTCCCCCCAGTACCCCACTATCTCTCCCTACCTCCTGTTTTTTCCCAAACAGGTTTAGAGAGAGAGAGAAAGGCAATTAAGGAGAAAATTCTGTTAGCTCAAAGCATGTGCAAGAATTAGTTTTCTTATCTGGTTAGCTTTGTTAATTCAAGGTCACTCCTGTCCGGCAAGCTGTTGCTTCAAAGAGAGAAACAGGCCTACACAGAGGGAAAAGTATAGACACAACTCAGACTGAACTGACAGTACTTAAACTTAAAGTTGCATTCTACCAATCTACCAATGAAATTAGTTTAGAATATCTTGTTTTCATTTAAATATCAAAAACATTCAGCGAGAGTATTCCAGCAATTGTCCCTTTCTTAAAGGCACAGCCTAAACCGGACACAATCATACAGCTAAATTGTATACCCTTTTGAAAGGGGATTTGTCATATCCTAATTGTCTGTTTTCTACTGGCATGTGTTTAAGCAAAGCATACAATAGGTTAAAATTAGCAAAACAAGCTTTTCCACACATCCAACTAAATTCTGCCTAGTTATTCTTTTCAGTTACAAAATGTTTATATTCTTTTCTAAGTCAAAGACTAATATAGCTTTCTCTAGTTGGAGTGGAGGCAAATCTCCCCCTTACATCTCCCCCTTTTTGTTTTTCTAACAAGAACATGCTATTAATCAATCTTTTGCATATATAAAAGCAAGAAAGGTAAAGTTAACAATGTAACAAAAGTAATCAATAAAATCAACAACTAGTTTTGACAAGAGATTTTATCCATCCAGGTAAGCCCCATCCATCAAAAGATGTCCTCTAATCCAAAAAAGGTCTGGTTTTGTTGAATCTTTGCTGTTTTTATTCAGTGGTGGATGGAACTAGATTTTTCAGTAAGATTCATACAACACATTCATTCAAAATCTTCACACCCGTGTCCACAGACAAATAACAAGAAATCTATGACAACCCTATTCTGTAATGTAGCATTTCTAATAGATTGGCGTTCAGTAGCTAAATCACTTATTATCTCTAATGTGAGATTGTTTTGTTTTGCCAACCAACAATTCATTTTATTTAACTGCACAAACACTTTTGCAGCAGCTGCTCCGGGAGTAAGTATGCTAGCTGCTGCTATTTCTCCTTTATTCCACAAATCTTCGTCATCCTTACTTTTACTATTCATGGTGAGGCTTCTTATGTGTCTGTGAGAGGCCTCTTGGGTATGGTTCAACATCATGCTTATAATAGGTGTTAACAGATTAAGGTGACAAACAGAGCAAGGTCTTCCTATGATCCTAGAGGGCAAGCCAGGCCGAGCTCAATCCCCACAGATAAGAAAAATTCCTGGGGGTAATCTTCTAGGACAGTTAACACCTGGCAGTCCTTTACCTCTTTCTTTCCTAAAAGTAACCTTACACCACATGGAATTATTTATAAAAATAGGATTTGATGGAGAAACATCTTGTGTCCAGGTATTTTTTCTAGGGTTCATTGGATCCATTATTTCTGTATAACTAAAGTAGGTGCATGCCAGCATTTTTACACTACCTAAGAGTTCTCTTTCTTATCATTCTGCATAGATCTTATCCAGGTAATCATCCCACATATCCATTTCTTCAACGCATGTGGTCATATTATCTTTATATTTTATTTTGGGCAACTGTGTAGTTACTCCCTTTACTGTCTCTGAGGGATTAGCTAATGGGTTTGCTACCAAACATGTATGAAATGGTTGTTCTGACTGTGCCATGGAGGCACAAAACCGAATTTGATTCAAGGCTCTAAGGTTACCTATATATTGTTGCTGTCCCATGGTATCAATTTAGAAGGATGGTACTCAATTAGCGGATAACTCAATGTTATGGTAATCATTACAGAAAATATCAGAAACGTCATCATTCTTTGATTTCAGGAATCTTGTGTTGCTTCCTCAGAAGGTCTGGTAAGGGCTAGTTCAACACTTCATGCTGGGATCCACCTGGGTCCTGAATCTGTTAAAACACAAACATATCCCTCTCCCCACTTTAGTAAGTCATAAGGGCCTTCCCATTTACCTCTGTGCAGAGACTTTATGTAGACCTTGGCTTTCTGGTCACTCATTGTAGGTTCTTTGGACTGCAGAGAAGCAAAATGAGAATAAATTATCAGTGTTTCTGCTTCTGTAAGAGAAAGAAAGTTTAATACATATAATGCTTTATTGAGTCTATTCTAAGGAGTTTCCCCAATCATTCCCCCTTTGTGTTTTTCTAACAATTCCTTTAATGTACGGTGAGTGCATTCCACAATTGCTTGAACTGAAGGGGAATGTGGGATTCCAGTAAAATGTGTCATACCCCAATGTTTTAAAAACTGTTGGGTTTTTTTGAGAAATATATCCAGGACCATTGTCAGATTTGATAGTGTGGGGAATTCCCAATACAGCAAATGCCAAAAGCCAATGTCTAATAACATCTCTGCTTTTTTCTCCCATATGCACTGTGGCCCGGAGTGCTCCTGACAAAGTATCAACAGAAACATGAGTATATTTCAATTGACCAAATTCCGCAATGTGAGTGACATCTATTTACCGTAACTATATACTTGTAGCCTACGTGGGTTGGTCCCTGATTGAGTGGAGGGGGCAAAGGCTTGACAGCTGGGCAGACATAAACTATTTGTTTTGCCTGTGTCTATGAGAGGGCAAATTGTTTTCTCAGTGCCTTAGCACTCTGATGAAAAAATTCGTGAGACAATGTAGCTTGAGATAAAATCTGAGGTGTTGGAGAGAGATGGACAGGAAATGTAAATGCATCTGCAAGTGCATTTCCTTCTGTGATAAATCCTGGAAGGTTTTGTATGACTTCTGACACGCATCACATAAATAGGATGTTCTTGATATGTCAAAAGATTCCACAAACTTTTAAACAAGAAAAATAATTGTTCATTAGAAACGTATTGTGAGTCAGTAATTACACTTAAAGGAGACTTTTCCCATTTTGAAAAAGCCTGAATCACAGCATGTAGCTCTGCAATGTGTGGTGATCCTTGAATTGAAAAAATTTCTTGTTTCCACTCTTCATGTTCCTGCCAGACTATGACAGCCTTGCCCAATTTTCCAGATCCATCAGTAAATACTGTTGGACCTTCAACTGGTGTTGACTGACACAATGGTTTGGACACTAACACAATGCCTTTGCAAAATATTCATATATTTATGAGCTGGAAAATGCATATCAATTTTTCTGGGAAAGCATTCCAAGGCAACCTGCAAAGGTAAACTATTAGCCTGACACCAATATAAATAATCTATAGCTATGGGGATAAAAATTGTAGATGGTTCTTGTTATACATGACTGAGCCAATTAAAGTCAAATGAATATAGTTTTAATTTGAAAAGAGCAATTTTAAAGCAATAAGAGACATGCAAAACAGCGCTGGGTGCTAAAATGCACACTAATCACTTTCTAAGTACCCCTTAAATGCATATGCATACAAAGGTGGGTTTATTTAAATTAGTTTGTCCTTCTGGTGGTCTTTCAATGATGTAATCCTCTAGTCAGCACAGCCGGTGGGTTGTGTGCTAAGTCCTTGTGATTGTGTCTTTTTTCGTTCTATTGTTACAATTAATGTCCTTTCCCAGGGATGGGTCTTCATATAGGTTCTGTTGAGTCTCACAATCATCCTTTGTGTTCATGTCTTCTGTAGCAACTTCTCTTCCTTTCTCATCCTTAAAGAACTTCTCTTCCTTTCCCATCCTTAAAGAACTTATTATTTCATAATACTTCAATTGTTAGCTGCTAATTCTTAACATTTCACTAGGGCATTGGTATACATACATTAAAGCAAATAAAATTAAATAACAACAGGTTATAATAAAACCTAAAATCTTACTCTTTATTAAAACAAGTCAAATTAATCATAAGCAACTAATTATAATGAGGCCTAAAAGGAATTTCACTCCAGTTACATATGTAAGTTCCCAGTGTCTGACCCCTCGTCTCATCATTCATGCTTCTGCTTTTGCTTTAATCAAAATCATCTAATTGACACGAATTATCATTCCATTTATCACAGTTCTTGTCCAGAAATATGTAAAATTCTTTTACGGCCTTTCATGATAACATCTGATATAATTTGAATTTTAATATAAATGGTCTTTTTAGGTTGATTTGGTAAAAACATCCATTCCAGGATAATTAAAGTATCACTCAGGGATCATATCCACTGGTCTACAAGTCTATGAGCTTGGAAAAGGGTCACACAAACAAATAAAAGAATAGAATGTTCTACATGTTGCCTATGAACTTTCCTTTGTGTCAAAGCTCTTTCAATTTTGGAAACAGCTTGCTCTGCTTCAGAAGTTAACTATGGGGCAATAAAAAAAATTGTAATTGTCATCCTTCAACGAATCAAAAAGTGGAGTAAATTCAGTATTAATAATGCCTAAACACGGATGTATCAAATTTATTGTTCCTAGCAATTTCTGCAAATCGTTCATTTTTAATTTAATATTTTGTCATTTAATGGTTTGATCTAGAATTTTCCAACCTAGATACTTCCAGGGAGGTATTGTTTGAACTTTGTTTGAGGCAATTTTAAGCCCTCTTTTTTGTAAAGCTTCATGTGTTTGCAGAGCTATTTGTTGTAAGTGATTTCTATTTGAAGCTGCAACAGGTATATTGCCCATGTAATGCAAACAAAATAATCTGGAAATAATTTTCTTATTTCACAAAGAGATTCAGCTATGAATTTTTGACAAATACTTGGACTGTTTTTCATTCCCTGGGGCAAGACCATCTATTGGAATCTCTGTAAAGGTTCTGATTAATTGATGGAATGAACAAATAGGCCAAATTTGTATCTAACTTCTGGATCAAGAAAAACAGTGAAAAATCAATCCTTTAAATCTATAACTATAATGTCCCAGTTCTTATGTATCATGGTAGGTGAAGGCATTCCTGGTTGTAAAGGTCTCATGTCTTCCATTATGTCATTCATCTTTTGAAGGTCTTGCATCATTTTCCAGATTCCTTTTCTCTTTTTTTATCACAAAAGCTGGGGTGTTCCAAAGACTGTCTGAGGATACAACATGTTCCCGTTGTAGTTGTTCCTATACTAAGTCTTTTAGAGCTTGGGTCTTTTCCTCATAAAGGGGCCACTGATTCACCCACACTGGTGTTTCTGTAAGCCAATTGAACTTTGGTGCTGTAACAGAAGCTCTTGATTCAGTGACCCCTATATAAAAGGAGAAGTGGTGCTAACAGTAACATTCCAGCTTGATAGAATATCTAGCCCCCACAGATTTATAGGTGCTGTGGAAGCACGTGGGCTAGTGGTGGCAGTCTACCCTTCTGGACTCACAATTTGGACATACATGGCACTTAGCTGTGCCACTGCTGTTCCTCTGATACCAGCAAGTGCATCTGAAGAATTCACCAATGTGGTGGTGAGAGGTTCAGTTCTCCCTCACACACAAAGAAACCACGGCTAACTCAGTCAGAGAAGAAAAAAAAAAAAAAAAAGATGAGCAAGCTATATTTACAAGCAGGAAGAGATGCAGTGAATATGTACACTATATACAGTATTTACAATACATGCAGAAATATACAGCAAATAACGTAACACAGAAAAGACCTTTCCCTCCTCCAGCCAGGAGGGTTCCCCCCAGCCATAGCCCCCTCTCCTCCCTCTTTTGAGTCACATCATACAGAGGTTTCACAATCTGACTGTATCCAAGAATATGCACTCTCCAAAATCCTATTATACCCAAGAAATGCAGAGTTTCTTGCTTGTTCATGGGATTTGCCATGGTAAAGCCTCTATTTACCACATCCACTGGAATGTGTCAGCGTCCATCCTGCCACCGCACTCCCAGAAACTGGATCTCTCTGGTAGGTCCTTTCACCTTGTCTCGCTTGATGGCAAAACCTGCATTCAGAAGAATGTCAATGATTTTGTTACCTTTCTCAAAGAATTCTTCAGCAGTTTTACTGGATGTGTTCTGGAGCACCACCTTTCTCCAGAGCATCGTGGATCACTGCATGACAGATGCTGGAGCTGTGGATCCAGCCCATTGACAATCTGTTGAAAGTGTACTGGATTCCTCTCCAGGTGAAGGCAAACTGAGGCCTGCATTCCTCTGCTATGGGAATAGAGAAAAAGAGATTATCAATGTCTATGGTAGCATACCATTTGGCCTCTTTGGATTCCAGCTCATACTGGAGTTCCATCATGTCTGGTACTGCTGCACTCATAGGTGGAGTTACTTCATTCAGGGCTCGGTAGTCGACTGTCAGACGCCAGTCCCCATTCTGCTTTCTCACAGGCCACATTGGACTGTTGAAAGGTGAATGAGTTTTGCTGATGACTTTCTGACTCTTTAACTGACGAACCAGATTCTGAATGGGCATGTAGTGGGGTGAGAGAGTTCCCTCCCCACACACAAAGAAAGAAACCACAGCTAGCTCAGTCGGAAAAGCAGATGAAAGCTATATTTACAGGCATAAATGGAATGCAATGAGTATATACACAAATATACAATATTTACAATATATTTACAGAAACACACAGCAATGAACACAATGCAGAAAAAGCCTCTTCCCTCCAGCCGGCCAGGGGGGTTCCCTGAACCCCCCTCTCTCCCTCCCTACCTCCCCTTTTTCCCAAAAAGGGTTAGAGAGAGAGAGAAAGGCAATTAAGGAAGAAAAATTCTGTTAGCTAAAAAGCACATGCAAAAATTAGTTTTCTTATCTGGTTAGCTCTTAACTCAAGGCCGTTCCTGCTTCAGAAAGAGAGAAGCCGTCCAGCCCACAGGACAGAGAAGCACAGACTGCACCCAGCCTGAACCCAGACCAGACTGAACTAACAGAGGGCAACAAAGAGTCACGGTTGGTTCTGGATTGTCTAACAGACAGCTTCAATTTTTGTCCATCAATTTCTACAGAAGCTACTCCAAAAGCCCATTTGTAACCTTTAGGCTCTTTGAAACACCCTTCTCTCAGAAAATCAATTCCCAAAATACAAGGTGCATCAGATCCGGTCACAACTGTATGATTCTTCCACCATGTTCTCACCAAACTGATCACGCAGAGTTATCCAAATACTACCATGTGATTGCCTTGGTGGTCTGTTTTGGTTTGGTCTGTTTTGGTTTCATCTGTTTTGGAATGACCTTCTTGGAGGACATCTATTCCTCACAGATGAAACTTGTATCCATCTGGAGGAAGAATTGGAATTATCTCTCTGTGTCAGTTGGGATATAGAATCATTCATCTCTTTCATGCAATTCTCAATCTCCCAGACAGAGTTTCAATGGCTGAAACCAAAGAAACACGTGAGACTATCCTCCCATTGTCTCATTTGATCAGTGAAATGGCCAAACGTAGGAGAAGCTCCACCATAATTTCTTGCCACAATTCTGCTTGCCAGAATATTTGCATAATGAGGAGGAGCAAGTTTGATGAGCTTTTTAGCAAGACCAGTTCCTACAGGAATTTCATCAGGATTCAGAGTTTCATGGTTACCAAAGAGTACCTCTCTGACAGCAAATTCTCTCAGACGCTTAATTCCCTCATCTATGCTAGTCCAGGGTTTAGGATTCCATGGAAGATCATCTCAGGATGGATATCTCATGAGAGCTGCCAGTAAAAGGCCTATCCTCAGAGTAACCTTACCGAGAGTCCTGCCTGGATGTCTGTCTATTCTCTTATCCTTCAAGAGAGTTCCTTGTTGAGATGCTGACTTGTCTCCAACCATTAGAGCTGGTGCACCTGTATCGAAACATCTACCAAGCCAAGCTAGAACTGGCTCATTCTCTGCTCTGATGTAATCCTTCTGCACGTGTCTAAGTTCTTCCCTTGGTGAGGAACAGTGCTGATATTATCTGTCTCCTCTTCTGCCTCCTCTTCCTGAACATGTCCCCATAATTCTGCTGACACTCTCCTAAGGATCTCTGTAAGCTCAGAAGCACCACCACTAGCTGCTGTCCTACCAGGATCTGCATTTTGCCCTGCATCTCCATCCAGTGATGGTCTCAATAACTCAGCTAAATCTTTAAGATAAACCTTCTCTTCCTTCTCAGCAGGCTCTTTTTTAGCAGAAGTTCCTCATCAGCAGCAGTATCTTGCTGGTCTCCCCCGTCAGCTCCTGGATCAGCTTTGAGCTTTCCACCTCTCTTATCTAAAACTGCTACTTGCTTAATTGGAGCTGTGTTTGAATTTACAGCTGCCTTAACAGAAGTTGACAGGTTTTGAGATGGATCAGCTGCTGTGGAGGACACTTCTGGTCCTGCTGAAGAAGAAGGAAATGGCTTTGCTTCTCTAATGGCTGCCGAGAACGTGGAAGCCGCCATGTTAGGAGCTGCCGCTGCAGCTGGCTGATTACCAGAACCACCAACAGCACTGTTCAAAGCAGCCTTCCCGATAGACTTTTTAGTTCTATCTTTAACTGATACAAATTCTCCATTCTCCTCATCACTAGATATCTCTGGGGTAGAGTTAGAGCTATGCTTTCTTCTCTTTGGTCAACGCTTTGTAACAAAAACAGCCTTAGATACCTTCCTCTCCCATATCAGAGCTACTAACAAGAACACATTAATTATCACCAATAGCAGGATTACACACATGAAAAAAATCACCTTTGGATCCCAGCCATCACTTAAAACTACTCTTTCACCTACTGGAATCTTAAACTCCTTTATCTCGGACAGAAGAGTGCTTGTCATTACATTTCCTTATCTCGTAAGCCAAAAGAATCCCAGACACCGGTCATAGGGAAGCTGAATCTTATACTTAAACCATAAATATAATTTCTCATTAAGTACCTGACTAAGTGATCAAAAATCAATCCTAGAACATGCTTATAGATCAGGACACCAAAAAATTGAAAAGACTAGATGCTCTAAAATCCAAAACACTTTCAGTTTTGCAATTCCGACTTGAGCAGACAATAAATCAAGCAATTTTTCCCTGCTTCTGGGACAGCAATTATCCACAAGCCGTGCTTTGGGCACCAATTAGTTATGTGGTGGTGAGAGGTTCAGTTCTCCTTCACACACAAAGAAACCACATCTAACTCAGTCAGAGAAGCAAAAAAAAAAAAAAAGATGGGCAAGCAATATTTACAAGCAGGATGAGATGCAGTGAATATGTACACAATACACAGTATTTACAATATATGCAGAAATATACAGCAAATAACGTAACACAGAAAAGACCTTTCCCTCCTCCAGCCAGGAGGGTTCTCCCCAGCTGTACCCCCTCTCCCGCTACCTCCCTTTTTTTTTCCCAAAAAGGGGTTAGAGAGAGAAAAGATAATTATTAAGGAGGAAATTCTGTTAGTTCAAAGCATATGCAAGAATTAGTTTATCTGTTAGTTGAAGGTCAGTACCCGACAGACACAACACAGCTGTTGCTCAGAGAAGCTGAAACAGACCCAGACTGAAACTGACCAAGACTCAAACTGAACTAAAGCTAAAAATTTGAAGTTGCATTCTACCAATCTACCAAAGAAATTCGTTTAGACCTTATCTTTGTTTTCAAAACATTCAGCCAGAGTGTTCCAGTAACTGTCCCTTTCTCAAAGGCACAGCCTAAAACAGTCACAGCGAAAGGCCAGGAACTTGGCCAGTCCTTTGCTGAAATAATATTCATGTCAGCTCCTGTGTCAATCACACCACAAATTTGAACTTTAGGAGGTTTTACATCTTTATGTAGAAGTTGGCAGGTTAACAAAGGCTTTTTAGTAATTAAAGTCTGAATCCAGTATATTTCAGTTTGTCCTGTAGATCCAAAGCCATCTGTTCCTCTTCTTTTTCCTCGTATGTTGCTTACATGATTTTCAAAAGGCAAGAGTTGGGCTATAATATTTCCTGAAGAAACAAAGACAGGAGGGGATGGTGTCCACACTAAGGCTTGTATTTGACCTACAAAATCAAAATCTATAACACCAGGTAGCACAAATAGTCGTTGTAAGGCAGCACTTGAACACCCTATTAATAAAGTGCTAAGTCCATCCCCTATAGGACCATAGGCATTTAGCAGGACTTTGTGGACAGTGTGATCTCTTATTGTAGCTGATTCTGCTGGGGAGACATCCAATCTGACACTTCCCTCTGTGGCTGGGAGGAAAGAGGGTGTTTGAGGGTGGCATTTTGTATCATCCGCATGAGAAAGTGATTGCCCATTGGAATGGTCTTACCAGGGAGGTGGTGGAGTCACCATCATTGGAGGTGTTCAGGAGGAGACTTGATGGGGTGCTTGGTGCCATGATCTAGTTGTTTGGGTGGGTTGGATTGGTTGATAGGTTGGACGCGATGATCTTGAAGGTCTCTTCCAACCTGGTTTATTTTATTGTATTGTATTATTGTATTGATATGCTGTTCCGTTCCTGAGATGGTAAAGGATTGCCCTAGATACCATATTTAGAACAACACTGGTAAGAAAGATGATTTGCTTTCTTACATTTTAAACAGAAAGTATTTTGCTGAGAATCAACAAGCTTCTGTTTCATTTGACACATTTGCTTAAAATGTCCCCTTTGTCTGCAATTAAAGCATGTTGGAGAGAGTTTAAGAGCGGTGGCAAACTCTCCCGCCATTGAAGAATAGAATAGAATAGAATTAGAATAGAATAGAATAGAATAGAATAGAATAGAATAGAATAGAATAGAATAGAATAGAATAGACCACACCAGGTTGGAAGAGAACTTCAAGATCATCGTGTCCAACCTATCATCCAATACCACCTAATCAACTAAACCATGCAACCAAGCATCCTATCAAGTCTCCTTTTGAGCACCTCCAGTGATGGTGACTCCACCACCTCCTCAGGCAGCCCATTCCAATGCGCAATCACTCTCTGTGTAGCACTTCCTCCTAACCTAAAGTCTAAACCTCCCCTGGTGCAGTCTGAGACTGTGTCCTCTTGTTCTGATGCTGGTTTTCTGGGAGAAAAGACGAACATCTGCCTGTCCACAACCTCCCTTCAGGTAGCTGTAGAGAGCAAGAAGGTCACCCCTCAGTCTCCTCTTCTCCAGGCTACGCAACCCCAGCTCCCTCAGCCTCTCCTCGTAGGGGTTTGTGCTCCAAACCCCTCACCAACTTTGTTGCCCTTCTCTGGACACGCTCCAGCAAGACAACATCCTTCCTAAACTGAGGGGCCCAGAACTGGACACAGGACTCAAGATGTGGCCTAACCAGTGCAGTGTACAGGGGCAGAATGACCTCCCTGCTCCTGCTGGCCACACTGTTCCTGATGCAGGCCAGGATGCCATTGGCCCTCTTGGCTGCCTGGGCAGACTGCAGGCTCATGTTCAGCCTACAATCAACCAGTACCCCCAGGTCCCTCTCTGCCTGGCCGCTCTCCAGCCACTCTGACCCCAGCCTGTAGCACTGCATGGGGTTGTTGTGGCCAATGTGCAGAACCCGGCACTTGGATGTGTTCAATCTCATGCCGTTGGATTCTGCCCATCTGTCCAGCCTGTCGAGGTCCCTCTGCAAAGCCTTTCTACCCTCCAGCAGATCAACACCTGTCCCCAGCTTGGTATCATCTGCAAATTTACTGATGATGGACTCAATGCCCTCATCCAGATCATCAAATAAAGATGTTGAAGAGCATTGGGCCCAGCACTGATCCTTGGGCCACACCACTAGTGACAGGCTGCCAGCTGGATGTGGCACCATTCACCACCACTCAAGAAACTACTTTAACAGCCATAGCCTGTAGGTCTGTTGCCATAGAATTCATTTTCTGACATTCCTCGATCATTTCTACAACAGTAGGATCTTTTAGAGGAATAAGCATTCTCAAATGCCAGCCTGCGAAATAGAGGATCTCTTGCATCCTCATTCTCAACTTACTTGTCTATCAAATCTTTTAATCTATATGTGAACTGAAAAAAAGTTTCTGACTGGCCTTGTTTAATAGATGTAAATGATAAAGTAGGCATTGTCAAATCAGGAACATGTCATAATGCTTGCTCTACAAGTTGTTTACTTTGATTGAGATTGGCTTGAATGTAGTGTCATCCTGTGCATTAATAAACATAGGAAAGGCTAATAAATTTTCTCCGCTTTCCTCTGCAGTGTGTTATTTGATTTTTCTCCAAGTCTCTGTGGGATCATGTGTTGGCCCTGATTGCATGGTATCTACGAGGGTGGGTGAAAGGGCATCAGTGTTAGAAGCTAGCAGCAGTGGGCAGAGGGATGTGGCAGTAGTGCCAATGCCAGTGGCGGCGGTATTTGCAGCGGCTGGAGTGGTAGTGGAGGTGGTGAGGGGGGTATGTGAGGAGGAGGAGGGTATTGAAGAAGAGGTTTTTTCTGGTGAAATGGTGTTAATTACTGCTGTAGTGGCTTTTTGATTCTCCATTAACTGTTCTAAAGAATCTTTAATTAATCTCTATATTGTAAGGCATGAAGTCACTATCTAATCTCCCCTTGTAGCATCATCAAACAAAGCTTCCCCCCCTCTGCCAAGTTTAACCCTCAAACCTTTTTACACAGTACAACCTTCAGCATTTTCTCTAAGCTATGCAAGCTATGTAGAAAGTTTCTTTTCGTCATATATTATAGCTCTTTTTCTCAAGATCTGAGCAAAAACTCCAACTATAGCTCTTTCCTCTTTGGACATTTGATTCCCCATTTTGTGCACATCAAAAATGTAACCCCCCCTTTTATTAATACCCCAACTGCTCACCTCTGCCCCCTTTGTCTCAATTCTTCTTTTGTTTCAATTTCTTCTTTTTTTCCCAGAGGTGTTTTTAATTTGTTGTCTGGACATTTATGCTTCTTCTCAGCGTCTAGTTTAAGCTAATTTGGGGAATGTCACTGGCTGCTTCCCCCAGCAGAATATAGCCTCTAGCGAGTCCCACAAGGACCAACAGCTTCGAGGCCACCATTTAATGATGTCAGTGAGCACGATCTGCACAGACGGAGTGAAGCCAAGTAGTTGTTTTCAGTTACCATTTGTAGTAACACTGGGTGTGTGTTGGAGTCACCATTTGTGTTACCTTTTGGTAACACAGGGTCACCACAAGCAGAACTTCCAAGCAAAGACATTTCCAAGCAAAGACCTTTACTGCAAAGATGTTTTACATTATACAGCTAAGTTATATACCTTTTTTAAAGGGGAGTTGTCATATCCTAATTGGCTATCTTCTACTGCATACAATAAGTTAAAATTATCAAAACAAGCTTTTCAACACACTCAACCAAATTCTGCCTAGTCTTTCTTTTCACTTACAAAATGTTTATATTCTTTTCTGATTCAAAGACTAAACATAGCTTTCTCTAATGTGAGCAAAGACAAATCTCCCCCTACAGTGTATATTATAAATAATACTTAATGTATGCTGTATTCAAACCATGTCCTTTCATCAACATTTCACCAAATAACATTATGCTTCAAAATATGAATTTTAAGAGTATCATTATATTTACTTAATAATCTTCAGAAAATTCATAGGAAAGACACACTACAAATGATCTTACGGTACAAGATGGGCATTTAATGGGTGCTTAATCTTACTGTTGATATACATAGTTTGATCTTAGGAGACATGAGTACTTAAACATCTATCTCTCATTTCACTCAACACAACTTTCAACAAGGAAAGGCACTTAGTATTATTTGAGTAATAGCTTTTTTACTCAGAATTTAATACATTTTAATTTGTTTAGAAATTAAGACCACAGTGCCAGTTTAATAATCAGAGTTCATCACATGATGATTAGATGCTTTTATGCTATTTTAATATGCTTTACATGGAAGGAATAGAGTGTGTTTTTCAGCTCTTCAGCTTTTTTTGTCTGTTCTCTTTAACATCTGAAGCCATATTAATTTCCCCTAGATCTCTGGCCCTTCTCGTTTGCTCCCTGTAGAGCCTCAAAATAAACTTTGTTGTTCTCCTGAGTGGCCTACCCCTTCTTACAATGACCACAAGCTCTCCTTTTCTGCCTCAGCTGCAAGCCAAGGGATTGTCTCCCAAGAGACTTTGTCAACCAGCTTCCATCACAGACCAATGTCTGCCCATTGGAAGTCCAAAGTGGCAGTCCTACTGACCCCACTCTTCTAAAACAACTGCGAACTCTATAATTTCGTAGATTGCTGTGCTCTAGAAAGTTCCAAATCATTACATTACCCACAAATTCTTCTTTGTTGACAAAAAGTAGGTCCAGCAGGGCTTTTCCCTAGTAGGCTCTGATGTGTTATATTTCCATCAGACCTCAGGAAAGCTGAGAACCATGAGAACAAGACGTAGCTGTTGTAAGGCTTCTCCCAGATGGTCTGTAACAGACTCCCACCAGGATATCTGCCTTGTTGGTCTTCCCCCTAATTCTTGCCTGTAAGTACTCAACATTTTTTGGATGATGAGAGCTTTAACAGTTCAAAACAGTTGATGATGTGTAGTAGCAAACATGATACTTAGGACATACAGTGTTACTGTATTCATAAATATAATTTATTCCTTACATATTATTTGCTGTTTCTTTCAGAGCTTTACTTCTAAGCTTTTATAGTGGTCTTCAAATTTAGTCCCACTCAATTACACAGCAGTTCTTCTATTGTGCAGTTGCACCTCAGTCCCCTGAATATTTAACACAGGTCCAGCCTATTCAAAGGATAGAAAAATATTGCATTAGAAACTTTTCTGTGGGCTGGATATATGGAAAGAGAGTTTGACATCCTGAAAATGCAGTACAGGATTCAATGAAAAGGTTGAATCTGCTATTTTCTGTAAATCACAAGTTTCACAAAACATTTCCTAACTCAGACTCCTTGTTCTGCTATTTTTAATAAATTAAATAACCAGCAAAGAATTTCCAGAGTCATATATCTAAAGCGAAAAAATTAATCCTATTGCTGAAGAGAAATAAATATTTTATTGCAGTGTTATGAGCTTTTGTTCCCTTTCACTTGCAAGTAGATGTTTTTTAGTGGTACAAAGACAATTTGCTACTGAAAAATGTATTAGAAACAGTACACAGCAATAGAATTCATATCTACAGAGATGTTAACTTCCCACAACAAAGGTTCAAGAATATCCTAAGGAAACTTTAAAAGACAATATTGTCAACAATAATGCTACACTGATTATTGTTCTTATATTTTGGACTCCAGAAATTTTTTAATTGTTATTAGTAATTTTAAAATAGAAATTTTCTGAAATTGCAACTGAACAATATCAATAAAGTCAAATTTACCAAATACAAATGGAACATACAACCATGGAGAAATACTAACTTAATTAGTCTGCTATGTTATTTCCTTTTTTCATTATTAGGAATACTAGGAAATTACAAGATTGAAGATGTTCATGCCTTATTCATATCTTGGTCTGAGATGCGGAGCATTTGCAGCAAGGCTCAGTTTATTCAACCTGGCACAACATACACTACATTTTGAATCTTTATTACCTGAAGTTTACACAGGCTGCATTGTCTACAAAACCATGCTGACTCAAAGTTGCTTAATCCAGTGGCTTAGGTATTATTTAAAGATGTATGTTTATGTACTGTATATGCTTTCTATACTGTTTAATTTTTTTTTGCAAACAAATGCAAACGGTAGTGTGCGTTGATGTGAAGAAAACATGACCCATAATGTCTTGCCAACATGCTGTAAACAGAAAACTTTTTCTTCAAATGCACTTCTGTGCACACTGAAGAGCATCGAATAGGTACAAAGCACATACAATTTGTTTTTTTTAACTTTTTATGGAAAAAGTTAGGTTAACTTTTTCTATAAAGACCTGGTACTTTTTAATGAGCATCAATAATGTTTGAATTTGGAGTATATGACAATTTTTTGTTTGGTCATAGTCATTGTAGGGCCAAATGACCCCAGCACAGGCCCAGACAGACCCTAAAGTAATTAGACATGGTGCACCTCTGCTCCCTCTTTTTTCTGCAGAAAGTCAGGGTAACTTGGGAAAAGGAACAAAGACTGTGTGGTTGCCATGTGTGTTGGCAAACAAGCCTGTATCTAGGGTAAGGGCACATGTACTGGTCACAGCTGACCAGGCCTATGTTTCTGCCTTTTATGGCCACTGCCTGGCAGAACCCCTTCTCATTGGGTAATTATGTGCTGGCTTCAGTTTGCCCTATTGGCCCAATCGAATCTCAGGCAAGACATATATACAGGCCAATTTCTAGTCACCTTGCCTTGCTTAAGCCTTGCCTTGCTTGAACCTGCCTGAACTTGTCTGGCTTGAAGTTGCGTTGAGGTGCATTGCCTCGAGTGCCCGTCCAGAGACTGGGATAAAGCCAGAAGCCTGCACACCGCAAGCTATGAGAGAAGGCATGAGCTTAGGAGTCAGAACCAAGTCTGCTTCCTCCTGCAACCAGGATTTTGCTATGCCTCAGTTTCCCAGGACAAAGCAAGTGTCCATCGCAAAGAATATGTCATAAACAGCCTGCCATCTGTTGAAGCCAGACCATCCATCAAAGGCTGTGTGGCATTACTGCTGGCAAGCTATCATGCCTGGTGCATGAGAGTGCCCCAAAAGTGTCAGCAGCCAATACACAGCAGCTTCACTCCCCACTTGGGTGGAACCAGCTGTGCGTAATTAATTCATTGCCTCTTTGGCTTAACGGTTCTCGTTGAGTCTCCCCCCACCATGTGGTCAAGAGCCATTTCACTACTTGAGGATCTTCTCTTTCTAATATTCCTACCAGTTTGCATAAAATTGTTAAAAATTGTTATAGTTGCCTAAATACTGTACATCCCATTGTAAATATATATTCTAAATGTGCATCAAACATATTTAATATGCTGTGGCTACTTTTCATATTAATAAAAGATTATTAATATTTTATTAATATTTACCATATTGTTCATAAAATAAGGAATTATATTCCTTAACAGTCCTAGATACAAAATGGAATGGCAGATTATGAATTCACAGTTGCAATTGTCAATGCTTTCATTCAGGAAGACTTCACAACTACAGGTAGAAGTTTGAAACAAGTATTACAATTACAGAAGATCAAAAGAAGTTTTCAAAACTGTCTGTTGCAAGATATGAGAAAGTTTTGGAAAAAAAAATTTATAAGCATAGACTATGATCCAGTAGTTAAGCTACATACACACAAGGACCTTATTGTATTGATTACTAAAATTCAGAAAGGAAACACACATACAATATTCCTTTTATCGGAATGTACTTCATGACTTATGTGTTCTCCACTATCAAATTTTACATTAAATCCATATCAAATACCTTACTCTGATTTTCTACCTTTAGATTTTGTCAGGAAATGAGAGGTGGAAGCAGAGGATGACAATAGAGCAGAATAATATTGCAGGCCACTGGTATTGATGAAAACACCCTTGAACTCTGAAGGGTCAAGCAGCCAATATATAAAAAGGATCAAGTGCACCAGTTAAGAGGGCATTTTTAGTGTTAAATATTTATGTGCTTATTTGAAAGATCTTATGGATACTACTAATCACCAGCTAGGAATGCAGTACCGGGCTAGATTAGTCTTTTTCTGTCCTGTAACAATGAATATAGAGTTATTTGATGAAATATGACAGGAAGAAAGATAAAAAAATCAACAAATAACAACAACAAAACAAAACAAGCTAGTATCATGAAGGATAAATAGGCTCAGTACTGGGAAGAAGCTCATGACACTGTTCACTGGAGATAAAGGAGTATTATTCATTGAACTGATCATTACAGTCTGAGCTCTTCAGGAACCCAACACTTCAAAAGCAGTGTGGGGACTATTTTGTTTAACCCCAACATGTAAAACTGCTGCAGAAAGAGAGAATGGTGGTTAAAGTGGACAGTACTTTAATGATCACACATAAGCACTTGCATAACCAACCATAATATTTTTTATTTCAGCGGAGATGCTAGATTTGGACTATATCTACGATCTCTGATTACCACTACCTCTGTCAAGAAGCTGATTTCCTGAAAATTGGTCACTGCTTAATCCTGTGTAACAGGGCAAATTATTGTCTTTGAAATCTCAGTAGAAAAAATAGTTAAATTTAGCAAACTACTCCACTAATGTTTATTTTTTGACAGTCTCCAGAATGACTTTATACTTACCCCAGAGTACTATTATATTTCTGCTGAATACCTGCAGAAGCTATTCTTTCAATGCACTGCTTGCAACCTTCCTTTTCTTGGAATGTTTTGTTGTTTTGGCTTTTATCTTTTCTTATGTGTGGAAGAATCAGACATTTCTAAAAGAGAAAGCTACTGGTGCAGTAAGAAAACATTTCTGATAGAAGACAACATAGAAAATGGAAACTGGCACAAGGCAAAATATGCTACAAAAAGATTGGGGGAACTGTGACATATTTTTAATGATGTGAAATAAAAAGGAATGTGGAATAATTACAGTTTTGGTTTATGGCACATAAAATCACAAATCACTGCTCCTCCTTGCTCTTTTAAGCCTGAAAATCAATCTAAACTGACATTTGTCACTGAGATAGGGTAGGCTTAGGCTGGACATTAGGAAAAATTCTTCCACAGAAAGAGTGGTCAGTCATTAGAACAGGCTGCCCAGGGAGGTGGTTGAGTCACCATCCTTGGATGTGTTTAAAGGTCATTTGGGTATGGTGCTCGAGGATATGCTTTAGGGGTGAGCATTGCAGAGTACGGTAAATAGCTGGGCTTGATGATCCAAGGGATCTTTTCCTACCTGAATATTTCTATGTGATTCTGTGAAATCTCAACAGGGATGTATTTACTCTGTCTATTTGAGGGAGGAGACAAGTGACAAATTTTTTATTTTTTAAACTTTTTATCAGTCTATTCAACTAGAATCTCTCAAATCCATCTGGATCATCACAAACAAGCAAAAGCATGAAGTAGGAAGGTGTCATCTATATCTTGAAATATACAATTTTTTAAATACTTTGTTAGTTTGTTCCCATGAAACTCAATGTGAAGACTTTCCAAAGTAACCAGAGATGCCATTGATGGTAAGTACTGTAAGAGTTAAAATATTCATATTGTCATTCTCCATTTTTCTTTCCTTGTGTTCCCAGTTATTCCTATAATAAAACATGGTACAGGGAGATTCTTCTGTGGAAGTATAGTAATGTAAAATTTCCAGGGTCTCAAAATGCCTTTAGACTCTGCTGGTCCCATTCAGAATATCAGCAGATGAAGATCAAATTGGTTATAGAAACCAGAGCTCCATCTCAGAGCACTGCATACACACACACACACACACACACACACAGAGAGGCATATATATATATAAAACCTACAAAGCTGGGGTTTTTTTGTGTAATTGAACTTCTGTAATGAATGGCTATAGGTATGAATTTCAGATCTATATGAATTCATAATCCCCAGAACAAATAAACTTCTGGCTACTGACATATACTCAGAAAAATAAAGGTAATTAAATTTTATGGCAAAAAATCCTGTTACGAAAAACTCACTCTATTTTTTATTTGAAACAAAATTTCCATGAAAAATATTTCAGCTCTTAAAAAAATCTCTTTATATTATTTAATGTATTTCATTTGTACAAGATCCAACATTCAAAGCAAAACAAAAGAAAATTCTGCAATGTTCTCTTTCCTGTTAAGTGACATTATTTAATTTGACTTATCTATTTAGAGATTTCAAAAGCACATGATGAGCTGAAGATTTAAAACCAATTGGAAAATGTCGACCTGGACACATCACATAAAACAGTGGTGTTTTCTCCTGCCAAAGTTCAGTATCAATGCTACTGTCTTCTTGCAGACCCAAGTTAGGTTTTACAGTGTAGATTCATCTGGCAGGATGTAAATGGCCTATCAAATTTAAGCTTCCCAGTGACTACCAAAAGGAACATGATGCTCAGTGAGGCAAGAACTTACATACAGTCTCATGAGAAATTATTGCAATTGGAAAACACATAAGAAGTGAATGAGTGGTCCTTGTATGTTAAACTAAATGCTAATTGAAACATTCAAGCCATAAAATCACAAGCTGAGTCAGAGCTTTGTCTACAGTGAGAGCTGCTACAACTGGCTGTTCCAGTTTCTGACAAGTTAACTGTGGTTTGAGTGGTAGTCTATTGGTCTGGAAGTTCAAATTTACATGGAGAGTTCTGTGGGCTAAAATGCGTAATTTCTTACAAGGGTCCAAAATCTTGTTTAGTTTTGTTCCTCTATGATCTTTTCTTAAGGGGAATTGCTAAATTCAGAACTCAGGTTTAGGAGCTGTATCCCTCAAGAAGTGCACTATGAAGCTGTCAAGCAAGCATTTTATGTCTGTTATCTAATTAATGTGTTTAAACAGAGTAAGGCTCTTCACAGAGGTAGTAAGCATTCTTTCTGAACACAGTGGGCTATTAAAACAGCTATGACCTATATTTTTCAAGGCTGTGTATAGCTCATACCCAAATCCAAAGGATTTGATCCAAATCCAAAGGATTTGTATCAGGAATCTCTTTTGTTTTTATCAATGTGGATTATGTGAACTGCATTATTTGTTTTTCATCACAGAATCATAGAATGTTTTGGATTGCAAGAGACCTCCAAAGTTCACCAAGTCTAACCCTCCTGCCATGGAGAGGGACACCTTCCACTAGATTAGGTCACTCAAAGTCCCATCCAACTTGAACTTGAACATTTCTAATGATGAAGCACAGGTAGATGGAGAAGGAGGAGGAAGAGGCCTCTGCCCCTCCATCCAGATGGCTGCCCAGACTCACATGAATACACAGAAAGATTTCCTGGGAACGATACCTGGACACTTACCTAAAGATGATTTCCCAGAACGATAGCCTGGGGAACAACACCTGGACACTTGCCTAAGGACTAAAAAACCGTATAAAAGACTGGAGCAACTACTGGCTTGGTAGAAGCAAAATGCAGAAGAAAGAAGATGGCACCACACGCTGGAAACATCACGGGGCCAACACAACGGATCTTGGACTCTGAAAACCCTCTCTCCATGCCCTAAGTTCTGCCTGCTGCAACTCATGGAGCTGAAGAAGCTGCCCAGAGGTCCTCATCTCTTCTACAGCCAAAGCCTCAGCACCGTTTCTCTACAAGCCCAACATCTCCTGCAGCACCATTTCTCTACAGACCCAACATCTCCTGCAGCACCTTTCCTCCACGGACTCAAACTATCTTGGGGGGTGAGGGGTGTGGTAATATAATTCCTTTTCTCTTCTCTCTCTATTTTCTCTCACTCCCCTTCTGATCCATCCACTTTATTTGTGTAATAAATAGTCTAGCTGTTGATATTTTGGCCTCATTTGTGCCTCTAATTTCACAACAAGGCAATGTTCAAAAGAACTGTCTCTTTCCCTCTCCGGACCGAGACATTAATATTGGCGTAGTCGGCAGGATTCCCGTGCAGTGAAAGTATCACAGCAAGACTACTGCACTTCTGAGAACCCCGAAATGTGTGTGTGTGTCTGAGATGTACTCTGAGTACGAAGTGAGTGCGGAGTCCAGATTCGCATTTTCACTCTTCCAAGAGGGAAGTGGCTGGAGAAGGTTGAAGCGAAAGTTTTCAGAGAGACTGTGTGGGAGTTCTCAAAAGCTTTAAACGTGGCTTTCTTGGGGAAGATTATCTGGGGTACAAATGTTGGGTTTATAGTGTGGCAGAAGGAGCCAGGGAGCTGCATGGTTTCCCGCTGCTCCAGGAGGTAGGTAGAGATATTCTGAGCCGCTTGGACCCCCACAAGGCCATAGGACCGGATGGGATCCATCCTAGGGTGCTGAGAGAGCTGGCAGATGAGCTGGCCAAGCCACTCTCCATCATTTTTCAGCAGTCCTGGCTCACTGGAGAGGTCCCAGAAGACTGGAAGCTGGCCAACGTGGTGCCCATCCACAAGAAGGGCCGGTTGGAAGAGCCAGGGAATGATAGGCCTGTCAGCCTGACCTCAGTGCCAGGCAAGATTATGGAACAGGTCATCTTGAGTGCGATCACGCAGCACTTACAGGATGGCCAAGGGATCAGGCCTAGCCAGCATGGCTTTAGGAAGGGCAGGTCCTGCTTGACCAACCTGATCTCCTTCTATGATCAGGTGACCCGCCTGGTTGATGTGGGGAGGCCTATGGATGTGGTCTACCTGGACCTCAGCAAGGCCTTTGACACCGTCCCCCACAGCAAACTCCTGGCCAAGCTGTCAGCCCATGGCTTGGATGGGATCACACTGCGTTGGGTTAGGAACTGGCTGGAGGGCCGAGCCCAGAGAGTGGTGGTGAATGGTGCCACATCCGGCTGGCAGCCAGTCACTAGTGGTGTGCCCCAGGGATCGGTGCTGGGCCCCATGCTCTTCAACATCTTTATTGATGATCTCGATGAGGGCATTGAGTCCATCATCAGTAAAATTTGCGGATGACACCAAGCTGGGGGCAGGAGTTCATCTGCTGGAGGGTAGAGAGGCTTTGCAGAGGGACCTCGACAGGCTGGACAGATGGGCAGAATCCAACGGCATGAGATTGAACACATCCAAGTGCCGGGTTCTGCACATTGGCCACAACAACCCCATGCAGTGCTACAGGCTGGGGTCAGAGTGTTTGGAGAGCGGCCAGGCAGAGAGGGACCTGGGGGTGCTGGTTGATGGGAGGCTGGACATGAGCCTGCAGTTTTCCCAGGTAGCCAAGAAGGCCAATGGCATCCTAGCCTGCATCAGAAACAGTGTGGCCAGCAGGAGCAGGGAGGTCATTCTGCCCCTGTACACTGCACTGGTTAGGCCGCACCTTGAGTCCTGTGTCCAGTTCTGGGCCCCTCAGTTTAGGAAAAGATGTTGACTTACTGGAGCGTGTCCAGAGAAGGGCAACAAAGTTGGTGAGGGGTTTGGAAGACAAGCCCTATGAGGAGAGGATGAGGGAGCTGGGGTTGCTTAGCCTGGAGAAGAGGAGACTGAGGGGTGACCTTCTTGCTCTCTCCAACTACCTGAAGGGAGGTTGTAGCCAGGCAGAGGTTGGTCTCTTCTCCCAGGCAGCCAGTACCAGAACAAGAGGACACAGTCTCAGGCTGCACCAGGGCAGGTTTAGACTGGATCTTAGGAAGAAGTTCTATACCGAGAGAGTGATTGCCCACTGGAATCAGCTGCCTGTGGAAGTGGTGGAATCACCTTCATTGGACGTGTTCAAGAAGAGGCTTGATGGGGTGCTTGGAGCCAGGGTTTAGTTTTTTAGTTGTTTAGGTGGGTTGTATTGTACTGTATTGTACTGTATTGTGCTGTATTGTACTGTATTGTATTTAGGTGGGTTGGATTGGTTGATGGGTTGGACGTGATGATCTTGAAGGTCTCTTCCAACCTGGTGTATTGTATTATTGTATTATTGTATTACCTCCTCGAGAATCCTCTGTACCCTGCTTTAAGTGTGTGTGCTTTCCCGGGGAAGATTAAATGGGGTAGAAATGTTGATTTTATAGTGTGACCTCCCTGAGAATTCTCAATACCCTATTTTGGGAAACCCAGTTTTGGTGATATTTGTAAAGTGTGTATTCTCTTAGGGAAAGTGTGGCTTCCCCGAGAAGCCCAGTATTGAAGCAAAAGTTGAGAGACTTTTGCAAGTGTGTGTTCTCTCAGGGAAGCAGAGTGACTCTTCCCTAAGAAACACAAGGTTCTTATCTTGTTATAACAGAAAATTTGAGGAACAAAAGCTGAGAAGCTTTTGCAAGTGTGGGTTCTCTCAGGGAAAGAGAGTGACTTCTTTGAGAAGCCCAGTTTGGTGGTTTTTTCTTGTGTGTGACCTCTCCTGAAAATTCTATTGTGCATTTTTCTTGGAGAAGATTATTTAGGAGTAAGCCTTTTAAAAGTGTACGTTTTTCCAGGGAAGATTTTGTTGGTACAAACAGTGTTTTGATCTGACTCCCCGTGAAACTTAGTGCCCTATTAAGAAATGCTTTGTGAAAAAAAAGAGATGGCCTGGAGTGAGAGGCTTTTTAACCTTTTAGAAGCTCACAGGGCCCACCCATCTGTACAGGTACTTGACTGGGCCCGTGAAAACTGGAATAATTTCCAGAGTGTGGCTGACAGAATTGTGGCCCTGCAGAAAGATGCAAGAGCAAAAGCCAGAAAAGGTAAAGCTTTCGTTTGTGCGGTTTTAGGTGCCTGTTTAGCTGCTTCAGTGAAGAAGAAAGAGGAATGGTGAGAGCAGGAGAATAAAACTATTTCCTCTTTGCAGGACTTAGTTTCATCACTACAAAGCCATGTTGCCACTTTGAAAGACATAGTGGCAGATCTTAAAATTCAATTGGAAAAGGAGAGGAGGCAAAATTCGTATTCGGACTCAAAACAGGGTGTGAATTACCCAGATTTTGTTCCCCTATGCCCTTGGGCAGAATTGACAGCAGCTAAGGAAGCTGCCGTGCATGTCAGACCTCTCATTAAAACTGAAATTTTCTATGAGGATGGGGAAACTACCCCCACTATCACAACTAAAGATGCACCTTTCTCTTACACTGTGCTGGCCAAAATTCGTAAAGAATTTGCACGCTCTGCTGGGGAATCTGAGGTGGAATATGTATGGCGAGTTTCAAAAACTGGAGGTGATCAGATTATGTTAACAGAAGCTGAAGCCATGGGCTATTGGGGTGATAATGTTTTTCTAACTACGAAAAACAGAAGTGGACCCTGAAGCCTTACCCAGCGAGCTGCCTACTGGGCAGGGGGGTTTGATCCAAAGGAGAGAGTGTCTTCCTTTTTATAGGCTTGCTGGACAGGGCAGAGGAGTGGAACAGAGTAACTCAGTTTCCCAGGGGGAAAACACCTCCAAGGAGGGCAAAACTCTCACAAGCCCTCCCCCCTGCCCTGTTTTCATGATGGGTGTAACCCATCACAATCCACCCCTCTGTTCCACTTCCACTCTTCTGTCACAGTCCCTTCATCCAATCAGGACATGAGGTATTCAAATCCTTGATACAAGTCCCTCTTTATCCCAGCTCTCTCTCTCAGGGCAGTCTCTCCCTTTCTGGTGCTGGTCAGTGTAGGTGGTGCTAGAACTGGGCAGGAATGTGCAGAAGAATCAGGAATTAGTCTGTCCTTTAAAAAAAACTTTCTATGGGTTACAGTGTCAGGGTTTTATCACAGTATCATCCAACCTGTCACCGCAGACCTCATGACTAGACCATGGCACCAAGTGCCAGGGCCAATCCCCTCTTGAACACCTCCAGGGATGGTGACTCCACCACTTCCCTGGGCAGCCCATTCCAATGGCAAACGACTCTCTCAGTGAAGAACTTTCTCCTCACCTCCAGCCTAAACTTCCTCTGGTGCAGCTTGAGACTGTGTCCCCTTGTTCTGGTGCTGGTTGCCTCAGAGAAGATACCAACTCCCTCCTGGCTACAAATCCTCTTCAGGTAGTTGTAGAGAGCAATGAGGTCTTCCCTGAGCTTCCTCTTCTCCAGGCTAAACAATCCCAGCTCCCTCAGACTCTCTTCATAGGGCATGTGCTCAAGGCCTCTCACCAGCCTCATTGCCCTTCTCTGGACATGTTCAAGTGTCTCAATGTCCTTTTTAAACTGAGGGGCCCAGAACTGGACACAGGACTCAAGGTGTGGCCTAACCAGTGCAGAGTACAGGGGTACAATGACTTCCCTGCTCCTGCTGGCCACACTATTCTTGATGCAAGCCAGGATGGCTTTCTTGTCCACCTGGGCTCACTGCTGCCTCATGTTTAGGTGGCTGTCAATCAGCACCCCCAGGTCCCTCTCTGTTTGGCCGCTCTCCAGCCACTCCAACCCCAGCCTGTAGCTCTGCATGGGGTTGTTGTGACCAAAGCGTAGCACCTGGCACTTGGATTTGTTGAATGCCATTCCGTTGGACTCTGCCCATCTGTCCAGTCAGTCCATGTCCATCTGCAGAGCCCTTCTGTCCTCTAACAGATCAACATCTGCTCCCAACTTGGTGTCATCTGCAAATTTGCTGATGATGGACTCAATCCCCTCATCCAGATCATCAATGAAGATGTTAAAGAAGATGGGGCCCAGCACTGATCCCTGGGGGACACCACTAGTGACTGGCTGCCAGCTGGATGTGGCACCATTCACCACCACTCTCTGGGCTCAGCCCTCCAGCCAGCTCCTAACCCAGCACAGAGTGTTGTTGTCCAAGCCACAAGCTGACAGCTTGGCCAGCAGTTTGCTGTGGGGGATGGTGTCAAAGGCCTTGCTGAAGTCCAGGTAGACCACATCCACAGGCCTCCCTACATCCACCAAGTGGGTCACCTGATCATAGAAAGAGATCAGGTTGGAGAAGCAGGACCTGCCCTTCCAAAATCCATGTTGGCTCTCAGTCTGTGTTGTCACTGGCCTTTATTGTCTCGGGAAATCTATAAGTACCAGCTCAAAGAGCCAGAGCCTTGCCTTGCAATTGTCCAAGCTCTGGGAGAAAGCACAAGCCTTGCTTGGAAGCCCAGCTGTGTTTCAATTTATCCAGACATGACTGCAAAGACCCTTCACTGTATTAGCATTGTAAAACCCAGGAGCAGATAGACATGTCTCGCCGGTCTGAGAGGTGAACCCCCAGAGAAGCTGAGTCCCTGGGACAGTTTCATTTTATTGGAAGAAGGAACGAGTGCTGCTGCAGAGGATTGCAGCAGAAGAACCTCTTTTCTACAAAGCTTTCAGCTACAAAACCTTTGGGAATAAATCCTGTGTCTCAGCAACCCGCTGCAGACACCAACAGAAATTAAAACTGTGCTCCTGCAGCTTTCATGTGGTCAATGCCATTTTGGATTTGTTTAAATTCCAACATGTGCCACGGGATATCACGATCAGTGAGTAATTACGAAATCTGATTTTTATAAGCATCTATTGAAGGTCTTTCGCTGTAGGGAATTCTGGAGTTCCCCCCAACCTTGTGGGCAATCTCTGGCTTCATTGTCAATGTTCCCCTTTTTTTCTTTACAGTTTAAAGTGCTGTTTATTGTTTCTGGATTTTGCACATATTGCTTAAATTGATACTTGTTCCTGCTGGTGAGTTATCTGTTCCACAACCGAATATTTCGAACCAGTAAATAGGTTTTATTAATATTTTCACAGGTTTTTTATGATTAATAAAGTTATTAATAATTCTATTAATCGTTCTGCCTATTGAATATTAATAGCCTTTCAACAATCATAACAACCCTCTGAGTTCAACCCCTCTCAACCAGAGCCATGTTCCGCTGTGGGATACACTGAATGTCCCCAGTCTCTAACACGACCCAGTAGATGTGACCAGGACCCTCAGCAGAGACCACCCCTTGGGTTGGTTTGTCCCCACCAGCAGCAGGGAAAACCCACATGGACTTCCCCAGCAGGTTTATCTCAGATATTACAGGAATTCCATCTCCATCCACTGTTTGCAGCAGGTCAGACTGGGCAGAACCAGCTCAGCTCACAGATCCTCTGCTGTACAGTAACCAAGTGGCTTGAGCTAGGTGTCTTTCCCAGTTCTTAAAGGTTGACCCTTCATGGCTTTTAGGGTGGTCTTTAGCAAGCCATTTTAGTGCTCGACCTTCCCTGCAGCTGGTGCATGGTATGGGATGTGGTAAATCCACTCAATCCCACATTCCTTTGCCCAGTCCCTTATGCAATGGTTCCTGAAATGGGTTCCATTGTCTGATTCAATCCTCCTGGGGCTGCCGTGTCTCCACAGGACATGTCTCTCTAGGCCCAGGATGGTTTTGCGAGCAGTGGCATGAGGTACTGGGTAGGTCTCCAGCCAGCCTGTACTTGCCTCCACCATGGTCAGTACGTACTGCTCGCCGTTGTGAGAGGGGTCCAGGAGAGCTGGTCCTACTTCAAGGAAGAACTCTTGGAGGTGCAGGAACAGGCTGTGCCAATGTGCTGGAAGATGAGCCACAGGGACAGATGGCCAGCCTGGATGGGTAATGAATTTTTAGTAGAACTAAGGGAAAAAAAGAGGGTGTATCATCTTTGGAAGAAAGGGGAGGCCACCCACGGAATGCTTAGGGATGTTGCTAGGACATGTAAGAAGAAAATTAGGGAGGCAAAACCCCATTTAGAACTTAGACTGGCCTCTGATGTGAAGGACAACAAAAAGTCCTTCTATAAATACATTAATAGCAAAAAGAAGGGTAAGGACAACCCCCACTCCTTGGTTGACACGGAGGGGAACGTTGTAACAAAGGATGAGGAAAAGGCAGAGGTATTTAACACCTTCTTTGCCTCAATTTTTACTAGCATGGCAGAACGTCTTCCAGAGAGCTGGCCTGCAGAGCTGGCAGAAGGAGCCAGGGAGCTGCATCGTTTGTGGTGCCCATCCACAAGAAGGGCCGGTTGGACGAGCCAGGGAATTATAGGCCTGTCAGCCTGACCTCAGTGCCAGGCAAGATTATGGAACAGGTCATCTTGAGTGTGATCACACAGCACTTACAGGATGGCCAAGGGATCAGGCCTAGCCAGCATGGATTTAGGAAGGGCAGGTCCTGCCTGACCAACCTGATCTCCTTCCATGATCAGGTGACCTGCCTGGTAGATGTGGGGAGGCCTGTGGATGTGGTCTACCTGGACATCAGCAAGGCCTTTGACACCGTCCCCCACAGCAAACTCCTGGCCAAGCTGGCAGCCCATGGCTTGGACAGGAGCTTACTACTTTGGGCTAGGAACTGTCTGGAGGGCCGAGCCCAGAGAATGGTGGTGAATGGTGCCACATCCAGCTGGCAGCCAGTCACTAGTGGTGTGCCCCAGGGATCAGTGCTGGGCCCAATGCTCTTCAACATCTTTATTGATGATCTGGATGAGGGCATTGAGTCCATCATCAGTAAATTTGTGGACCACACCAAGCTGGGGGCAGGAGTTCATCTGCTGGAGGGCAGAGAGGCTTTGCAGAGGGACCTTGACAGGCTGGACAGATGGGCAGAATCCAACGGCATGAGATTGAACACATCCAAGTGCCGGGTTCTGCACATTGGCCACAGCAACCCCATGCAGTGCTACAGGCTGGGGTCAGAATGGCTGGAGAGCGGCCAGGCAGAGAGGGACCTGGGGGTGCTGGTTGATTGTAGGCTGAACACGAGCCTGCAGTTTTCCCAGGTAGCCAAGAGGGCCAATGGCATCCTGGCCTGCATCAGGAACAGTGTGGCCAGCAGGAGCAGGGAGGTCATTCTGCCCCTGTACACTGCACTGGTTAGGCCACACCTTGAGTCCTGTGTCCCGTTCTGGGCCCCTTAGTTTAGGAAGGATGTTGACTTGCTGGAACGTGTCCAGAGAAGGGCAACAAAGTTGGTGAGGGATGTGGAACACAAGCCCTATGAGGAGAGGCTGAGTGAGCTGGGGTTGCTTAGCCTGGATTAGAGGACACTGAGGGGTGACCTTATTGCCCTCTCCAACTACCTGAAGGGAGGTTGTAGCCAGGCAGAGGTTGGTCTCTTCTCCCAGGCAGCCAGTACCAGAAGAGGAGGACACAGTCTCAGGCTGCACCACGGGAGGTTTAGGCTGGATGTTAGGAAGAAGTTCTAGACAGAGAGAGTGATTGCCCATTGGAATGGGCTGCCTGTGGAGGTGGTGGAGTCACCTTCATTGGAGGTGTTCAGGAGGAGACTTGATGGGGTGCTTGGTGCCATGGTTTAGTAGTTTAGGTGGGTTGTATTGTATTATATTGTATTGTGTTGTATTTAGGTGGGTTTGGATTGGTTAATGAGTTGGACACGATGATCTTGAAGGTCTCTTCCAAACCTGGTGGTGTATTGTATTGTATACAACTACATTAAAAAAAAAAGAAAGCATCAGCGTTTTTCTGAATATGTATTTTCTCTGTTTGGTATATAAAACAAGAAAAAGGAACTGAACTGTGTTATTCTGAATATTAGTTACTGAGCGTATAGTGAGTGTAAATATATTTGTCAGTGTTACAGATATTTATAATGGCTGTCTAGGAACTGACCTCTTAATTTTTAAATGTTGTGCATCCTTCAGTTAGCTTTGTATTTAAAAAATAACTTCGTATTTTAAAAAAGGGGCAGTAAAAGCAGGTAGAAATGTAGAGGCTTATCTACTGACCACACTTGCCTGCAAGAGTACTACTATTAACACTGAACCTGCTTGTTGCACTTATTCATAGGCTGTAGCAGTGATTTCATTAAGTAAAACACTAGAGCTAAATTGCTTCTGTCTTGTTGGATAACTGCCTAGCTTACTGTGGGAATGTAAGTTAATTTAGCATGCTTCAGGAGCAAGGTCTGAGATGCTTACAACTAAAAGAAGTTTATGCTGTCTCAGGAAATGGAGATCAGTGAAGCTGGTCTGCAAAATGACTGAAGGAGGGAGTCTTGTGAAGATAAGACAGACCTGTTTCGACTAAAACCAATGAAGCAAGACTAAACCGACAAAACCATGCAGCCTTAAAACAAATTTCAATGCCTATAGTGCCCAAGCAAAGACCTTTGACAAATCAGCAGCAATTTTATTATTCAGGTTGGCACCCCTCATTAGGAGGGATTAGTGAGTCAAATTGAGTACATGTTAAACACCTGCAGCTATGTTACTCAACTCCCAGCTGAAATCATGTTAAGTATTACCAAGAAGGCAGAGACAGAGAGGATATAAAAAGTCATGATAGGGACATCTCTTTTGGGGAAAAGACTGTGAACTTTGAAGTGATGAGGATGGTCAGCAGTCTGTGCTCTTTGTCCCCCATCCTAGGTAAGAACTGTGCAATAAATATACAAGTTTTGCCAGATTTACTATTTCATATCAGCTTTTCAGCAAGACCTGTTGCCAACGGAATTTCATCAGGATTCAGAGTACCATGGTCACCACAGGGTACTTCTGTGATGGCAAATTCTCTTAGACGCTTAATTCCCTCATCCATGGTATACCAGGGTTTAGGATTCCATGGAAGGTCTTCTCAGGATGGGTGTCTCATGAGAGCTGCCAATAAAAGGTGTATCCACAGAGAAACCATACTAAGATATCGGAGAGCGGCAAGGGAAGACAGCAGCAATCAATATGATTGATAAGCACACTTCAACTTTATTGCCCGGATACACAGCTTACATAACATCTCAGCTAAATATGCACAAGTGTCACTATTTTATTGGTCTCTGACTGAAGGCAACATTAAAATATCCAGCCCACTTGCAATTAGGTCTGTGTACAATATCAAAGGCTCTGTGTACATTCTCAGAAAACTCCCTTCTCACTAGCTCTTCCTTTCCCATCCAATTATCTTACCTAGGTCTTCCTTTCCCATCCAGTTATCTTACAAACACACAGCTGCAAGAACAGCTACGAGGCCTTGCTGCTTCAGCAAGTCAGCTAACTATGAGCAGTAAACAACAAGATGGAGTAAGGCCTACACATTCTGCTCAAGTAGCTGTTCCACAGAGTCATGTCCCTTAGATTTAAGCCATTCTCCAACACTAAGACACCTGCCTAGAAGTCTGTCTGTTCCATTGTCCTTTGAGAGAGTGTCTAGCTGAGATGCTGACTTGTCTACCACTACTAGTGCTGGTGTACCTGCATTGAAACATCTGCCAAGACAAGCTAGAATTGGCTCATTCTCTGCTCTGATGTAATCTTTCCTCACATGCCTTATCTCCTGCCTGGGGTCTGACTCCTCTGCCTCATCTTCCTGTAGTTTCCGTCTCCATGTTTCTACTGCCACTCTTCTAAGGATCACTTTAAGCTCAGAAGCACCTCAATCAGCTACTGTCTTACCAGAACCTGCAATCTGCCCTGCATCTCCAGTATTCAGTGATGGTCTCAATAACTTGGCTATATCTTTAAGACAAACCTTCTCTTCCTCCTCAGCAGGATCTTTTTTAGCAATAGTTCCCTCAGTAGCAGCAGTGGGATCTTGTTGGTCTCCTCCATCAGCTCCTGAATCAGCTTTGCACCTTCCCTTTCTATCCAAAGCTGCTACTTGCTTAACTGAAGCTACATTTGAATTCACAGCTGCCTTAACAGAAGCCAACAGGTTTTGACATGAAACAGCTGCTGCAGAGGACACTTCCGGTCCTGCCAATGAAGAAGGAAATGGCTTTGCCCCTCTAATACCTGCCGAGGACATGGGGGGCTGCCATCTTAGGAGCTGCTGCTGCTGGCTGATTGCCAATATCACCAACAACACCCTTCAAAGCAGCTTTACCAATAGCCTGTTTAGGACTGTTCTTAACTGATTCAGATTTTCCACTCTCCACATCACTAGAAATCTCTGGACTCAAGTTAGAGGTATGTCTCCTTGGCCTAGGTCTACACTTTACAATGAAACATGTCTTAGATACCTTCTTCTCCCTTATCAGAACTAATAACAAGAGCACATTAATTATCACCAGCAGCCCAATTACACACATCAAATAAATCACCTTTGGATCCCAGCCATCACTTAGAATTACTCTCTCACCTAGTGGGATTTTAAACTCATGTATCTCAATGGGCAGTGTCATAGCAGTCACATTCCTGTACTTCTTAAGCCAAAAGAATCCGAAAAACTGATCATAGAGAAGCTGAATTTTATACTTAAACCATAAGTATAATTTGTACATTAGGTATCTGCCTAAACGATCACAAACCAATCCCAGTAAATATTTGTAAACCAAAACACTGAAGATTGAGAAAACTGGATGTTTAAAAATCCACAGCATCTTCATGCTTGCCCCCCAATCTGAGCAGAAATAAATCAAGTAAATTTCACCCCGTGTCTTGAAGGCAATTATTCCAAGCTGCATGTTGGCGCACCAATTATTTAATGTGATAGCGTGAAGGTTTAATCCTCCCACCACATAAAGCACAGCTAGCTCATTTGGAGAAGCGAATGAAAAGCTGTATTTTACAAGCAGAATAGAATGCAATTAATATATACAAAATATACAGTATTTACAGTATATACAAAAAATATACAGGAAAGAACGTAACACAGAAACACCCTCCCAAGGAGAACTCTCCCTTGGGTTCCCCCCAGAACCCCTCTCCCCCTTCCTCCCTTTCCCCTTAGTGAAATTGGGTGAAAAAGGAGAAAGACAAAGAAAAGGATATTAAGGGGAAATAATTCAAAGCAGTTGTTAAGAAAGTTAGTTTTCTTTATCTCATCAGTTTCAGTCCAAGGTCCATTGCATGCAGGCTGGCCAAGAACAAAAGAAAGACCGAAGACAGACTGCAAGTTCTTAAATCTACATTCCACTATTCTACCAATGAAATTCATTTAGACTTATCTTCCCTTTATTTTCCCTTATTACACCAAAACATTCAGCTAGAGAATTGTGTAGCTGTCCTTTTCTTAAAGGCACAGCCTAAAACTGTCACATTGGCCCAGCAAAGGATAGACAGATTCATCACAGTTTCCCACAGAGCCCCTGAGCATCTGCAGTTTATCTATGACATCGTTGTATGGGGTGAGACAGCAGAGGAAGTTTACCAGAAGGGTAAGAGGATAATTGATATCCTGTTGGAGGCTGGCTTTGCCATAAAGAGGAGCATGGTAAAAGGGCCTGCCAGGGAGATCCAGTTCCTGGGTGTTCGATGCTAAGATCATTGTTGCCACATCCCTCAGAAGGTGGTGACCAGGGTAGCCACTATGGGGCAGCCCACAAATAAGAAAGAGACACAGTCCTTTTGGGGGCTTGTGGGCTTCTGGAAAATGTGTATTCCCAGATACAAATTGTGAAACCTCTCTTCCATGTAACACAGAAGAAAAATTATTTCATATGGGGGACCTGAGCAGCTGGTAGTATTTGACCAGATAAAACGAGAGGTGGTCCATGCTATGGCTCTGGGACCTGTTTGAACTGGACCAGAGATCAAGAATATGCTGTACACTGTGGTCAGTGAGAATGGTCCTACATGGAGCTTGTGGCAGAAGACTCCTGGTGAAACCAGGGGCAGGCCCCTAGGTTGCTGGAGTAAGGGGTACAAAGGCTCTGAGGCCAACTACACTGCAACAGAGAAGGAAATCCTAGCTGCCTATGAGGGTGTCTGGGCTGCTTCTGAAGTAATTGTGACTGAATCACCACTATTTCTAGCTCCAAGGCTTCCAGTCCTGACCTGGATGTTCAAGAGGAGAGGCTCAACCCCACATCATGACACAGATGCCACCTGGAGTAAAGTGGATGGCCCTGATAACTCAGCAAGCTTGGATAGGGAGCTTCAAATGCCCTGGCATAGTGGAAGTGATCACCAACTGGCCAGAGGGTGCTGACTTTGGAATGCCACCAGAGCAGAAAATGACCCATGCTGAGGAGGGTACCCCATATAATGATCTCCCTGATAATGAGAAGGGCTATGCTCTATTTACAGATGGGTCCTGCTGGCTTGTAGGACGCAAGTGGAGATGGAAGGCAGCTATCTGGAGGCCAAGAAGGCAAGTGGCGTAAGCAAGGGATGGAGAAGGCGAAACCAGTCAGTATGCAGAGGTAAAAGCTTTCCACCTGGCCCTGGATGTGGCAGAATGAGAGTGTTTTACCTCTATACTGACTCCTGGATAGTAGTTTTGTGGGGGTGGCTGAAGGAATGGAGGAAGAACAGGTGAAAGAGAAAAGGGATGCCTCTTTGAGCCGCTGACCTGTGGCAAGACATCGCTGCCTGCCTGGACCAGCTGCCAGTAAAGGTATGGCACATCGATGCACACATCCCCAAGAGCAGAGCCAATGAAGAACACAAGCACAACTGCTAAAATCTCTCAAATAGACTTGGACTGGGAACACAAGGGTGAGCTGTTCTTAGCTCACTGGGCCCATGACACTTCTGGCCACCAAGTGAGAGATGTCACATGCCAGTGGGCTTGGGACAGATCAGTGGACATCTCTATGGAGGCCATTTCACAGGTTATCCATGAGTGGGACATCTGTGCTGTCATCGATAGGCTAAGCGCATGAAGCCTCTGTGGTATGGGTTGAGATGGTCACAATATAAGTATGGAGAGGCCTGCCATATCGGCTACATCACCATTCCTCAGTACAATACAATACAACACAATACACCAGGTTGAAAAAGACCTTCAATACCATCATGTCCAACCCATCAACCAATCCAACCCACCTAAACTACTAAACCATGCAACCAAGCACCCCATCAAGCCTCTTCCTGAACACCTCCAATGAAGGTGACTCCACCACCTCCACGGGTAGCCGATTCCAATGGGCAATCACTCTCTCTGTCTAGAACTTCTTCCTAACATCCAGCCTAAACCTCCCGTGGTGCAGCCTGAGACTGTGTCCTCCTCTTCTGGTACTGGCTGCCTGGGAGAAGAGACCAACCTCTGCCTGGCTACAACCTCCCTTCAGGTAGTTGGAGAGGGCAATAAGGTCACCCCTCAGTGTCCTCTAATCCAGGCTAAGCAACCCCAGCTCACTCAGCCTCTCCTCATAGGGCTTGTGTTCCACATCCCTCACCAACTTTGTTGCCCTTCTCTGGACACGTTCCAGCAAGTCAACATCCTTCCTAAACTAAGGGGCCCAGAACTGGACACAGGACTCAAGGTGCGGCCTAACCAGTGCAGTGTACAGGGGCAGAATGACCTCCCTGCTCCTGCTGGCCACACTGTTCCTGATGCAGGCCAGGATGCCATTGGCCCTCTTGGCTACCTGGGAAAACTGCAGGCTCGTGTTCAGCCTACAATCAACCAGCACCCCCAGGTCCCTCTCTGCCTGGCCGCTCTCCAGCCACTCTGACCCCAGCCTGTAGCACTGCATGGGGTTGTTGTGGCCAATGTGCAGAACCCGGCACTTGGATGTGTTCAATCTCATGCCGTTGGATTCTGCCCATCTGTCCAGCCTGTCGAGGTCCCTCTGCAAAGCCTCTCTACCCTCCAGCAGATGAACTCCTGCCCCCAGCTTGGTGTGGTCCGCAAATTTACTGATGATGGACTCAATGCCCTCATCCAGATCATCAATAAAGATGTTGAAGAGCATTGGGCCCAGCACTGATCCCTGGGGCACACCACTAGTGACAGGCCATCTGGATGTGGCACCATTCACCACTACTCTCTGGGATCGGCCCTCCAGCCACCCAACGCAGTGTGATCCTGTCCAATCCATGGGTTGATAGCTTGGGCAGGAGTTTGCTGTGGGGGACGGTGTCAAAGGCCTTGCTGATGTCCAGGTAGACTACATCCACAGGCCTCCCCACATCCACCAGGCAGGTCACCTGATCATGGAAGGAGATCAGGTTGGTCAGGCAGGACCTGCATTTCCTAAATCCATGCTGGCTAGGCCTGATCCCCTGGCCATCCTGGAAGTGCTGTATGATTACACTCAAGATGACCTGTTCCATAATCTTGCCTGGCACTGAGGTCAGGCTGACAGGCCTATCATTGCCTGGCTCATCCAACCAACCCTTCTTGTGGATGGGCACCATGTTGGCCAGCTTCCAGTCTTCTGGGACCTCTCCAGTGTGCCAAGACTATTGGAAAATGATGGAGAGTGGCTTGGCCAGCTCATCTGCCAGCTCTCTCAGCACCCTAGGATGGATCCCATCCAGTCCCATGGTCTTGTGGGGATCCAAGCGGCTTGGAAGATCTCTAACTGCCTCCTGGAACAGCGGGAAACTATGCAGCTCCCTGGCTCCTTCTGCCAGTTCTGCAGGCCAGCTTTCTGGAAGATGTTCTGCCATGCTAGTATAAATTGAGGCAAAGAAGGTGTTAAGTACCTCTGCCCTTTCCTCATCCTTTGTTACAACGTTCCCCTCCGTGTCAACCAAGGAGTGGAGGTTGTCCTTGCCCTTCTTCTTGCTATTGATGTAGTTATAGAAGGACTTTTTGTTGTCCTTCACATCAGAGGCCAGTCTAAGCTCTAAATGGGCTTTTGCCTCCCTAATTTTCTGCCTACATGTCCTAGCAACATCCCTAAACATTCCATGGGTTGCCTCCCCTTTCTTCCAAAGATGATACACCCTCTTTTTTCCCCTTAGTTCTATTAAGAGTTCACTACCCATGCAGGCTGGCTGTCTGCCCTGGTGGCTCATCTTCCGGGACACTGGCACAGCCTGTTCCTGCACCTTCAAGAGTTCTTCCTTGAAGTAGGTCCAGCTCTCCTGGACCCCTTTATTTTTAAGGGCTGTATCCCAAGGAACCTTCTGAGTTAGTTCCTTGAGTAACCTGAAGTCTGCCTTCCTGAAGTCCAGAGTGGAGGTCTTCTTGCTACCCCTCTTGGCTTGGCTGAATACCGAAAACTCAATTATCTTGTGGTCACTGGTGCCTAAACACCCTCCGACCACCACATCACCCACCAGCCCTTCCTGACTGGTGAAGAGGAGGTCAAGCAGAGCCTTACCCCTGGTAGGCTCGCATAGCACCTGGCAAAAGAAGCTGTCCTCCATGCACTCCAGGAACCTTGTAGACTGCCTCCTCTCTGCTGTGTTGAGATACCACAAATTCTTCTGGCATCTCTGTGATGTACTGTTAAACCATTTATAAAGTAAGTTTTTTTCTACATATTTTCCAGCTTCTAGTCATATCCCTGGATTTATCAATGACTCACATGCTAAAAAAAGAAATCATGTAAGTATTTTTCAAAAATTAAAAATTTACAAATTTCAAGCTGCTGATAAGAATTTTTGCTTTGCGACTGCTGTACTAATAACAAGTAGCATTGTAATTTTAATAACAAAAAAACACAGGTGAAAAATCATAATTTACTTTTGGAAGCAAGTCATAATTCTCCATAGATATTCTGTGCCAGCAACACCAGAAACATGTAATGACAGGTGATATTATGCATTATGAATATTTCATGGGTTGGCTGATTCTCATATTTTAAACTCATATAAAAAGAGGAAGTGCATTTTAGGAGGGACACTTATTTATACCTGTGAAGTCCATATGTGTATTTTAACTGCTCTTGTCCAGTACAGATCATGGGAAACTGTGCAGATGATGACACCACCTGCACTTACTTGCAACATTTGTGTGTAATTAAAGTTAAGAGCTAGATAATTATTGAGGGTATATGAATAAGAACTGGCATAGAATATTTTTTTTTAGTTGTTGATTCTCCAGAATTAAAGGTCACTTTCTGTGTACTGGTTAAGCTTAATAACTCCCCCAAACTCCTCAGAAAGCATATGAAAAAACAAGGTGTAGCTGGATAACTACTTTCTGTCATCTGTCTTGTATAGTTTCTACTTAATTTCTAAATAAAATGAAATGTGAAAAATAACATAGTAACAGCTTGCCATAAAAGTAGAATATAATAAATTGAAAAGACAACAACAACAAAATCTGGTAAATAGGAATGAAGAGCAATATTCAGCGTTGTTTTTTTTACCTCAGCCTTTAATATCAGTGATAGATTGCAGGCTCCTATAAATTAGATGACCATAACAGCAGAAGCAGTGTCTTTCTATTTCAGGACAGCTGTATCAGCTGAATATTTGTAAGTTAATGGGGCCTGATGGAATTCATCCTAGAATACTGAAGGTGTCATCTAGCACAGGGTTTGGGAGATCCTTGCAATCAGGAAGCTAGCCAACATTATTTCCATTTACAAGAACGTCTTGAGGGAAGATTCAGAAAAACACAGGTCTGTTAGTCTAACTTCAGTACCTAGAAAAAACAAAACCAACCAACCAAACAAAAACACACAAAAAAAAAAAAAAAAAAAAAAAAAAAAAACCAACAAAAAAAAAAAGAAAAACAAAAAAAACCAAGAAAGATCATACTGGATGCTTTTAAAAAGCTTTTCAAGGACAATGCAATCATCAGGAGCAGGTGTCATGCACTTAAAAATAGTAAGTCCAGCTTAAGTGTCTTGTGTCTGTGTCTGGTGGGGTTTTGGTAGTGAGGGAAGGGGTTATTTGTGTGACTCCCATAAGAAGCTTTGAGAAGCTCCACTGGTTCCAAGTTGGACCCACCTCTGGCCAAGGTTTAACCAATCAGCAGCACCTCTGTTATAATATGTTTAAGAGGGGAAAACATGTTGAGTGAGCAAGGGAGGATTGTGAGTTGTTTTTCTGCTGAGGAGGGAGGAGCATCAAAGACAACATGCAGTACAGAGGGACTGACTGCAGCTCTCATTCTCTGCCTTCTCACTGTGCCACAGGAAGTGGGGGGGAAGTAGAAGCAGAACTAGGCTCAGCAAGAAGGTAAGGGTGAGAAAAAGTTCATTTAAGATCTTGCTGTATTTATCCCACTCTAATTCAATTGGAGAATTGGCGGTGAATTGATTGTATAAAATCTTTATTCCTTCTGGCCCCTTCCCCTCTCTCCACCCCAGCCCAAGTCAAGTGTCTTTGGGTCATAATTATAACTGGTGAGTAAGCAAACCTTCCTTTCATTGCATTTTGTCCTCCTCATATTGTTGGAGGTTTTTAGGAGTGAGTGCATGGCTGTGTGGAGTGGGGTTTTTTCCTCAGTTTGTCAGGTTCAAATCATGACCTGACAAATTCCTCTGAAAACTAACCTGATATCCTTCTGTACTAAGTTCATTTTGACCCTACAGTTTTAGAAGGATGTGAAGGTCCTGGAATGCATCCAGATGACAGAAATAAAGCTGAGGGAAGGTCTGGAAGGAATGCCATGTGAGAAGTGGCTGAGGATTCTGGGTTTCTGTAGTATGAAGAAAAGAATGCTGACAGGCAACCTTGCTGCTCTCTACATCATCCTGAGGAGGAGAAGGGGAGGGTGAAATGTTATTCTCTTCTCCCTGGTATCTGTTGGTGGGATCCATCATCAGTAAATTTGTGGATGACACCAAGCTGGGGGCAGGAGTTGATCTGCTGGAGGGCAGAGAAGCTTTGCAGAGGGACCTCGCCAGGCTAGGCAGATGGGCAGAATCCAACGGCATGAGATTGAACACATCCAAGTGCCAGGTTCTGCACATTGGCCACAACAACCCCATGCAGTGCTACCGGCTGGGGTCAGAGTGGCTGGAGAGTGGCCAGGCAGAGAGGGACCTAAGGGTGCTGCTTGATGGTAGGCTGAACATGAGCCTGCAGTCTGCCCAGGCAGCCAAGAGGGCCAATGGCATCCTGGCCTGCATCAGGAACAGTGTGGCCAGCAGGAGCAGGGAGGTCATTCTCCCCCTGCACACTGCACTGGTTAGGCCACATCTTGAGTCCTGTGTCCAGTTCTGGGCCCCTCCGTTTAGGAAGGATGTTGACTTGCTGGAGCGTGTCAAGAGATGGGCAACAAAGTTGGTGAGGGATGTGGAACACAAGCCCTACGAGGAGTGACTGAGTGAGCTGGGGTTGCTTAGCCTGGAGAAGAGGAGACTGAGGGGTGACCTTCTTGCTCTCTCCAACTACCTGAAGGGAGGTTGTAGACAAGCTGAGGTTGGTCTTTTCTCCCAGGCAACCAGCACCAGAACAAGAGGACACAGTCTCAGGCTGCACCAGGGGAGGTTTAGACTGTAGGTTAGGAGAAAGTTCTACAAAGAGAGAGTGATTGCCCATTGGAATGGGCTGCCTGGGGAGGTGGTGGAGTCACCATCACTGGAGGTACTCAGGAGGAGACTTGATAGGGTACTTGGTTGCATGGTTTAGTTGATTAGGTTGTGTTGGATGATAGGTTGGACACAATGATCTTGAAGTTCTCTTCCAACCTGGTGTGGTCTATTCTATTCTATTCTATTCTATTCTATTCTATTCTATTCTATTCTATTCTATTCTTCTATATGTGGGAATAGCTCAAAGCTGCATCTGGAGAGGTTCCTAGAGAGACAGCTGATGCCCCATGACTGTCAGTGTCTTAAGAGACATTTGGTCCAAATCATTGCCACTTACTAAAAAGTGGACTAGATATTGCACTCAGTATTGTGTGACAAAGCTTTGGAGGAGAGAGGGGCCCAAGAAAGCTGTTTAGTATTCCAGGATCACCTCCTCTGAGCCCAGGAGCTATGAATCCCAACAAGAAGAGGGTGGGCAAGAATGCCAGAAGACCCATGTGGATGAACAGGGAGCTCTTGTACATTATTAGTTCCAAAAAGAAAGCCTATAGAGGGTAGAAACAGGATCAGGTAATTTGGGAGCTCCTGTACACTTAGTGCCAAAAAGAAAGCCTACAGAGGGTTGAAACAGGGGCAGGTAATTTGGGAGGAATATGAAGAGGTTGTGCAAGCAGCCAGGGATCACAGTAGGAAAGTTAAGGCCCAGAGGGAATTAGATCTGGATAGTGACATCAAGGGTAGCAAGAAAAGTTTATGCAAACACATCAATCACAAAAGAAAGAACATGGAAAATGTGGACCCTGTCTGAAAGGAAACAGGGGACTTGGTCACACAGGATGTGTAGAAGGATGAGATACTCAATTACTTTTTTTGCCCTGGTTTTCATTGGTAAGGTCTCTACCTGCACCATCTGTGTTCCAGAGGCAAGTACCAGGACTGGGAGAATAAAAATCTGCCCAGTGTAAGAGAAGACCTGGTTCAGGTTATCAAATGCCTGAAGGTGCACAAGTCCATGGGACCTAATGAGATCTATCCAAGGGTCCTGAGGGAACTAGCAGGTAATGCTGCAGAGCCACTTTTCAACATATTTTAGAAGTCATGGTGGTTTGGTGAAGATTCTGCTGGAAGACATAACCCTCACTTTCAAAAAGAGAAGTAAGAAAGACTCAAGGAACTACAGGCCAGTCAGTATAACCCCATTGCCTGGCAAGATAATGGAGCAGATCCTCGTGACTCCACTACGTCACATAGAAAACAAGCGGGTTGTTGGTGGCAACCAGCATGGATTCACCTAGGTCAAATCCTGCCTGACAAATTTGTATGATGAAGTCACAACATCAGTGGATAAGAGAATAGCTACTAACATTATCTTCTTCAAATTGGGCAAAGCATTTGACAGTGTTCCACTTGACATCTTGTTCTCTAACTTGGAAGGACACAGATCTGATGGATGAACCATTTGGTGTATGAGGAATTGGCTAGATGGCTGCTCTCAAAGAGTTGCAGTCAACGGCTCAATGTTTGAATGGAGTCCTGTGATGAGTAGAGTCCTTCAGGGATTTTTTACTAGAACCAATGCTGTCTAACAACTTTGTTGGTGGCATGGACAGTGGGATTGAGTATACCTGTGTCACATTTGCCAGCAACATCAAGCTGTGTGGTGTGGTCCGCATTAGATGATCTTTAAGGTCCCTTCCAACTCAAGCAATTCTATGATCGATTCTATGGTCTTTTCATCTGTTCCCTTTTGCTCTGCCTCATCTTGTTTTGCTTTCCTTATTAGCACACTCGTTTGCACAAGAACTTTGAGCTCTTTAAGACACCTAATTGTCTCAGTCCGGAGAGGGAAAGAGACTCAATTATTTTGAATATTCCCGTGTTGTGAAATTAGAGGCACAAATGAGGCCAAAATATCAAACAGCTAGACTAGTTATTACATAAATACAGTGGATGGATCAGAAGGGGAGAGAGAGAAAATAGAGAAGAGAGAAGAGGGAAAGGAATTATATTACCACACCCCTCACCCCCCCAAGACAATTTAAGTCTGTGGAGGAAAGGTGATGCAGGAGATGTTGGGTCTGTAGAGGAAGGGTGCTGAGGCTTTGGCTGTAGAACGGATGTGGTCCTCTGGGCAGCTTCTTCAGCTCCATGAGTTGCAGCAGGCAGAACTTAGGGCATGGAGAGAGGGTTTTAGGAGTCCAAGATCCATTGTGTTGGCCCCGTGATGTTTTCAGCGTGTGGTGCTGTCTTCTTTCTTCTGCATTTTGCTTCTCCAATTTTCTTCTACCAAGCCAGTAGTTGCTCCAGTCTTTTATACGTTTTTTTAGTCCTTAGGCAAGTGTCCAGGTGCTGTTCCCCAGGCTATCGTTCTGGGAAATCATCTTTAGGTAAGTGTCCAGGTATCGTTCCCCAGGAAATCTTTCTGTGTACTCAGGTGAGTTTGGGTAGCCATCTGGATGGAGGGGGGAAGGCCTCCACCTCCTCCTTCTCCATCTACCTACCCACACACTCTTTACACATCAGGAAACAGGTGGTGAGTCCATTGTCTCATCATCTGCCTTCCTGGGGTATCTGATGGCTGGAAATGATCTTGTCCTGAAGGCATGGTGGCTGGGCCCTTGGACCATTGTTGTAGGCCAGCTGCAGTCCAGTGAGCAATGTTATCTTTGCACCTTCCAAGAGTCCTTCCAGTGGCTCTGCCCAACACACATCAGCTATTGTCTGGGCAAGCAGCAAGTGATTTTAGCTTTGTGGAGTCATACCAGGAGAGACAAGCTTTAGTCTCTCACACTAATAGAGAATATTCTTCTCTAGTCAAGACATTCTGTGAGTCAAAAAATTCTGCTTTTACTTCTGTGCATTTACTGTACTTGTTCACAGTTATAGAAATAAAAGTTCAATTTATATAACAACATTTCAGATTTGCTTTTTATGGAGTGATTTGTGACTTTGGAATATGACTGACAGTTGTTCTGATTTTCTGTAATAAGCTGACACTTTAAACTAACCTAAGCAAGAACAGAAGGAGAAGATGTGGTGAGCATAGTAATACCTAGTATTTACTTCCCACCCTGTGTTTAGAAAGGTACTTTTCAGAGTAATGGCAATGTAGATGTTGATCCCAATTTATCTCTAAGTTTCATATTGTAACAAGTAGGAAGTCACTGAAAGGTATTTATCTATTTAACTATGTACACTTGAGAGCAAAATAAACACATTGACCTTCAATTCCTTTCTGTTTTAGCTTTCTTCCTATCAGAGAATGGCAGCATTTAGCACAAGGACAAATGCCTGCATTTTTGTGGGCAAGTAGGAAATGGTGTAATGAAACAAATAGCCTCTAGGAGAAAAAAATGGAAGCCTTTCAAAAATCTTGAAGTGTAAAAAAGGCAGTTTCATCAAACTGTGTCAAATACCCAAATAAGGTGAAAAATGGCTCTTTGAAGAAACAGATTTCCTACTCCCGCAGACTGCAATATTTTACTGGATAACTGAATACTCATGTTAATCATAAAATTTTAAAATAGTCTGTTTATTCTAATGTAATCTGCATTTTTCACTTTAATATTATTATATCATTTGTTTTCTTAATTATTCTTGATAGTTAGCTACAGTACAGAACACAGAGTGAAATCAGAGGCCTGCTACATTGAAGAGGCATCCCACCTGAATGATAGGTCTGTTTTCTTCCTATAGCGCATCTCTGACTAAAAACTTTGTTTCACCTAGGATTTTTTTTCTCATTACTCCATTAGAATCAAGGTAACATAGCATCTGAAATAGCTTTGAAATGCAATAATTCCAAGAATGATGAGAAATATAATGTGTACTGTTCTGATGTGAAACAGTTATTTGCCCCTTGTATAGTTTGGAAGAGTAATTGCATATTTTTAAAGCTATAAACTATTTGATAGTATTGCCATCATTTTTATCTGTTAAACATCACCTTGATTCTCCCTGGGTTTACCCTTTTATGGATTCAAAATTGTGAATGTCTGGTTAAACATTTAAAAAAACCCGTGGTGTAAATCTTTTGGTGTAAACTCTGAGACATAGCAGAAGAAATGTGTCTTTAATCACAAAATTTTCAAAAGAAAATATAGTAAATCTTGCATGTGTTTCTGTGTGTTACATATTTTGCAGGACAACAGTTATTGCTTTGGCAGCTTCTATTACCATATGTGCACAATAAGTAAATTAATATAAAATTGAATGTACACATAAAAGAAGGCTAAATCCACCCAGTTTAACAAATCCATCCTCCCATTTGCTGTGTACTGGAGCATGAACAGGGCATTGTTTCTATCTTAGGGATTAGCAGAATTACAGTCTTGGTTAATAGCATGGTCATGTGGATGAAATGATTATTAAAGTCAGTGTATAGTAATTGGGATACCAGAGATTGTATTTACTTAATTCATTAATCTAATTCAATGACTAGGGAAACTGTATAATTATTTCAGTTGAAAAGATCATCAGTTATAGACAAAATAAAGTTCAGAATATTTTAAATAAATTGTGATGCTTTTTTGTTCATTGGTTAAAAATTAAATTACTATATTTTTTTTTATAACCCATTTCTCTGTCCATAGTAGAACTGATCATTTATGAGAAATGAAGAGCATAAAATATATTTTCCAGTAGAACTTGAAACAAGCTTGGAACATTTCTGTCCACACAGGTTGTACTTAAAATGCAGAATGCCAAATATTTAAGATAATGGCAGGGACTGGAAGAAGGAATTGCCCATGGTAGGTGAAGATCAGGTTCATGACCATCTGAAGCACCTGAAAGTGTTCAAGTCCACAGGACCCAATGGAATACACCCATGGGTGCAGAGGGAACTGGCAGATGAGGTTGCTAAACTGCTCTCCATCATATTCTGAAAGTCATGGCAATCCAGGGAAGTCCCCACTGACTGGATAAGGGGACACGAAACTCCCATTTTCAATAAGAGAAAGAGGGATGAACTAGGGAACTATAGGCCAGTCAGTCTCACCTCTGTGCCCAGTAAGATCATGGAGCAGATCCTCTGGAGGCACTGAAGAGGTGGCTTCACCAAGCACAAGTCCTGCCTGACAAACTTGGTGGCCTTCTATGACAAGGTCACATTAATAGATGAAGGCCAAACAACTGAGGTCATTTACCTGGACCTGAGCAAAGCCTTTGACACTGTCCTGCATAACATCCTGGTCTCCAAGCTAGTGCAGTATGAGTTTGATGGATGGACCATTTAGTGGATAAAGAACTGGCTTGACAGCCACACCCAAAAGGCAGCTGTCAATAGGTCCATGCGCAAGTGGAGCCCAGTGATGAGTGGAGTCCCTCAGGGATCAGTACTGGGAGCAGTCTTGTTTAACATGTTTGTTGGCAACATGGACAGTGGCATTGAGTCCACCCTCAGCAGGTTTGCTGATGACACCAAGCTGTGTCGTGCAGTAGACATGCTGGAGGGAAAGTGACAGGCTGGAGAGGTGGGCCCATGTCAACTTCATGAAGTTCAACAAGACCAAGTGCAAAGTCCTGCATCTGGGTCAGGACCATCCCAGGCACCAATATAGGTTGGGCTTGACAGCAGCCCTGAGGTAGAGGACCTGGGGGTGCTGGTGGATGAGAAGCTCAACACGAGCCACCAGTGTACACCTGCATCTTAGAAAGCCAGTCACATCCTGGGTTGCATCAAGAGAAGTATAGTCAGCAGGACAAGGGAGGTGATTCTCCCCGTCTGCTCTGCTCTGGTGAGACCCCACCTGGAGTACTGTGTCTAGTTATGGAGCCCCTATTACAGGAAAAGTCTGGATGTGCTGGAGCGTGTCTAGAGAAGGGCCAGGAAGATAATTAGAGGGCTGGAACACCTCTCCTATGAGGACAGACTGAGGGAGTGTGGGCTATTCTGTCTGGAGAAGGGAAGGCTCTGGGGAGACCTTATTGTGGGATTCCAGTATCTGAAGGGGGCCCACAAGAAAACTGGTGAGGGACTTTTTAGGGTGTCAGGTAATAATAGGACTAGGGGGAATGGAGCAAAACTCCAAGTGATTAGATTCAGATTGGATGTTAGGAAGCTCTTCACCATGAGAGAGCAGTGAGACACTGGAACGGGTTACCAAGGGAGGTGGTAGAAGCCCCATCCCTGGAGGTTTTTATGCCCAGGCTGGATGTGCTCTGAGCAACTTGATGTAGTGTGAGGTGTCCCTGCCCATGGCAGGGGGGGTGGAACTAGATGATCCTTGAGGTCCCTTCCAACCATAACAATTCTATGGTTCTATGATTCTAAGATACTATGTGATGTCATAACACTCAATATGTTTACATCTATGATGTAAGTGATTTCATTGCTATGTTGTTCCTCTGTCTTCTGCTAGTTCAGTGTGAATTGAAACATTGTAGACTCTATTTATGTGTTTTGCATGTAATGTGTCCCATCTTTGGAACAGAGATGACAACTACTTTTAATGATTGTCAGGATTAGTTAGTGAGACTGATGAAAACTAAGTAGCTATATTCATACACAAAACTAGCATTTTCAGCAGTGATCATATTCTTACTTCTAGAAAGCTCAAGGTCATTCTTTCTTCTAATGTATCTTTTATAGTAAGCTCTTCTTTATATTCAAATTTCTGTATAATTTGTCTTTTACCTGTCTTACAAAACCATTTCTGGGCCTCATAACAAGTAACATAAGTCTTACTCTATGTTATTTATGTCAAAGTTATAGAAAAGAAGCAATGTTGATCTTTTTCTCTGGTGGCATCTAGGTTCCAATTTCCTCTCAGATGTTTCCAGGCCATTTTACACAGTGGTAATTGAGAATGACCCAAAATAAGTATTTTTGTTTTTCACTGTTCCTTTCACATGAATGAAATATTACACATTGATGGAGAATTATATTATCAATGGAGAAGCTTAATTTTCTGTAGTAGATGGAAGTATCAACAGTAGCCTCTTTATACTACTATAAGTCATAGTATTTTAAAGAGAAAACATTGTTTGAAAGAGGAACCTTTCTTTCATACTTCTAATGTGTATGTTCTGTAAAAGAATATTTGAGAAAAGAATTAGAACCCTCAGGTACATTCTGTATGGTCTCATATGAAATTTGCGTGGCAGCAAATACAACCTTAAGGTAAACTCTTTTTCTTCCCCCAAGCAGTGATGGCCTCCTTGTGAAAATAAGATCCATAATATCCCACTTTTGGAAATGACACATCACTGTGCCACTCTTGATGTCTCACTTCTCAATGTTGTAATTTTTCTGTCTTAAGCATGACTTGCCTTAATTTTCTTCCTCATCCACTCAGATGGTATTAAGTAGCTATTGACAAGAAGTCTTTTCCAACTTAAATTATTCTATGATTTCTACAGTTCAGTAAAACTTGCTTTGGCAGTCTGATCCCAGAATCTTTGACATTCAAATTCCCATTCCCATTCCCTTCAGTACATGATCTGAACACATTCTGGTTTGGTAGAGTTTTGTGCATAGTGTAAGTTACTTGGCTTTTTTCTTGTTCAAAAATTCTGAACAAGAGGTGTAACATCAATATTTGTCTCTGTATTCATGTTATTATTGATGCTAGGAGAAATCAGTGATTGATATAACTTCAGATTCTAAACAAATCTGCTCAGGTTTTAAAAAAAAATTGAAAAAATTAATATAACCTGAGTTCTTTTCTGAAGGGGTGCTGTGAGCAACGTTTGTATTCTAACAATGTGGATGTAGCAAAACAGGTTCTTGTATGGAAACATGGTTTCCTGATAGATAAGTTTGTGTGGTATCTGGATTTTTTTCCATTTACAGTCTCTTACCAGAATGAATCTATTTTCTCTCTCAGTTCATAGAGCACGAGACTCTCTCAGGGTCTGGGTTTGAGCCCCAACGTTGGGTGCCAATTATTTTGAGTAATGTAGTGAGTTGAAATTTCCCTTTACATTTACTAAGCATGACTGACTCAGTTGGAAGCAAATGAAAGCTGTATTTACAAAGCAAAAACTACACTCTGCAATGCAATGCAATGCAATGAATATGTACAAAATATACTATATTTACAATATTACATGGTATTTACAATCAGAAAATATCATGGAAATTCCCCTCTACCCCCTCTGGGTTCCCCAGAGAAAACAGGGGAAATGCTCCACTGCCCCCCAAACCTCCTCCCAATCTCCTGTAATAGAAGCAAAGATGAGATAGAAGGAATGTTAGTTCAAAGAAGCAATGTTAGCATTCTTATCTTTTCTCAAGGCCAGCCAAAAGTGATTATGTTCTCCCCAGCGAAGCAGAACAGCCAAGACCACAGGAGAAAAGAAAAGAAATGAGAATTTAAGTGAAATGTGAAAGATGTTTATGGAACAACTGCCCAATTATCTGTTTAGAATAATCTTTTGTTTTCCTTTTACACCTAATAGTGAATTATTTATATTTTTCTACTTATCTGCTCAAAATCTGCAGCTTAATTTTAAAGGCATAACCTAAAAATGCTACAATCCACCCCTTCTAAACAGTTTCATTGGTTGTTAATACTATTCATCTAATCTAAAACTGTATCTACAACGAGTAAGTAAATTTCACAGTCCATTCTGGCTGTCCTCAGATGTAGATGATTCAGAAGGCCCAAAACCAGGAAACAAGAAAACAGAAAACAGTTTCTCTCCGTAGACAAGGCAAAGAAAAGGAACAGGGACTCTTAGGTGACTAAGGGGTCTCAGGGTTCTTAGGGTTCATGCACTGTAGATTCCTCATGGATTCTTCCTTTGGGTGTGATGTTGTACCTGTATAACATTCTGAACTTAAACACTCTCAGCTAAAGTTAGATTTCGATGTGGAAAACACTGAATTTCACCATTCTCTTGCAGTACCCAGGAAGTGTGACCAGGACCTTCAGCAGAAACCACCCCTCAGACAGGTTTGGCCTCTGCTGAAGGAGAAAATACCCAAATAGTTTTGCTTAACTGTAGGAGAAGGGTTGTTTTTGAATGTTTTTGGAAGGCTATGGGGATGATTTGCCTTTGCTCGAATTAGAGAAGGCTATGTTTAGTGTTTGACACAGAAAAGAATGCAAACATCTTTCAACCAAAGGAAAGAAATTAGGCAGAATTTGGCTGGATGTGTTAAAGTAGGGTTTTGTTATTTTAACCTATTGTATGCCTTAATTACATGCATGCTAGTAGAAAAATACCAATTAAGATCTGACACATGTGACTTCTGATAGACTATATAACTTTGCTATATAATGTAATAAATGTCTTCCCCTGCTTACATCTTGTCCTGGAAGTGTGCTTGGGGTGAATAGAACATCTATATTACAAAACCTAACAGATTCTTTTCTCTAACAATAGAAACTCTATCACCTTCTACCTTTCATAGCAAATCTGAGTGTGCAAGTCCAGCTCAATTCAGTGAACCTCTAGTGTTTACCATCCAGGTTGCTTGTGCTAGATGTTTCTCCAGTTTTTCAAAGATCCACCCCCCATGGCTTTGAGAATGGTCTTCAGCAAACCATTGTAGCATTCAATCTTCCCTGCAGCTGGTGCATAGTAGGGAATGTGGAATATCCACTCCATGCAGTGCTCTTTGGCCCAGTTCTTTACAAGATTGTTTTTGAAATGAGTTCCGTTGTCTGACTCAGTTCTCTCTGGAGTTCTGTATCTCCACAGGATTTGTCTTTCCAGACTAAGACTAAGAATGGTGTTGTGTCCAGCCGCATGAGGAACTGGATAAGTTTCCAACCATCCAGTGTTTGCCTCTACCATAGTAAACACATATTGCTTACCAGAACGAGAATGTGGTAGAGTGATGTAGTCAATCTACCAAGCTTCACCATACTTGTACTTGGACCACCTGTCACCATACCGTAAGGGTTTAATTCACTTTGCCTGCTAAATAGCAGCACAAATGTCACAGTCATGGATGATTTGTGTGATAGCTTTCATGGAAATATCAACTGATCTGTCACGAGCCCCTGGTAGGTTACATCTCTGTCGTGATGTCCTGACAAATTGTGAACTTACTGAGCTAAGAACATCTCACCTTGGTGTTTCCAGTCAAGATCAAAATCAGAGTCCATGTCTACTTGAGAAACTCTTGCAGCTAGATCTGCCTGATGGTTGTGTTGCTGTTCCTCAGTAGCTTTGCTCTCAGGAATGGGAGCATCAATGTTTCTCACCTTCACTGGTATTCTCTCGACTCGATTGGCAATGTCCTGCCACAGGTCAGCTGCCCATATAGGCTTTCCTTTTCTCTGCCAACCATTCTTTTTCCAATCCTTTAACCAACCCCACAGAGCATTGGCTGCCATCCATGAGTCAGTGTAGAGATAAAGCTTTGGCCATCTCTCCCATTCAGCTATGTGAAGAACTAGTTGGATACCTTTTACCTCTGCAAATTGACTGGATTCTCCTTCTCCATCCTTTGCCTCTGCAACTCAGCGTGTTGGACCCCACACTGCAGATTTCCCTCTCCATTTATTTCCAACAAGACACCAGGAACGATCTGTGAACAAAGCATATTTCTTTCCATCATCAGAAAAGTCATTGTAATTTGGAGATTCCTCAGCAAGAGCTACTCTCTCCTCTGGAGGTTTAATACAGTTAGTGCCTTCAGGCCAGCTTGTGATCACCTCCACCAGACCAGGTCTTTCAAGATTTCCCATTCAAGCTCTCTGTGTTAACAGAGCCATGTGTTTGTACTATGTGGCATCTGTGGCATGATGTGGTGTGGAACTTTTACCTTTCAACATCCAATTCAAAAGTGGCAATCTAGGAGCTAGAAGTTCTGACTCAGTTCCAATTACTTCAGAAGCAGCTTTTACTCCTTCATAGGCAGCTAGAATCTCTTTCTCTGTTGGAGATAATTTGCCTCTGAATCTATGGAGCCTTGACTCCAGAAACCAAGAGGATGTCCATGTGTCTCACCTGGAGCTCTTTGCCACAAGTACCAGATTGGACCATTGTCACTTGCAGATTTGTACAAAATGTTCTTAATGTCTGGATCATCTCAGAGAGGTCCCAGATTCATTGCTTGGACTACTTCTTGCTTTATCTGGTCAAAGGCTGCTTGTTGCTCAGGTCCCCACTGAAAATGGTTTCTCTTTTGAGTCACATCATACAGAGTTTTCACAATCTTATAGTTTCATAGTTTCATAGTTTCAGTTAGGGTTGGAAGGGACCACAAGGATCATCTAGTTCCAACCCCCCTGCCATGGGCAGGGACACTCTACCCTAGATCAGGCTGGACAGAGCCTCGTCCAGCCTGGTCTTAAACACCGCAAGGGACGGGGCCTCAACCACCTCCCTCGACAACCCATTCCAGGCCTTCACCACTCTCACGGTGAAGAACTTCCTCCTCACATCTAGCCTGAATCTCCCCACCTCCAGCTTCATCCCATTCCCCCTAGTCCTATCACTCCCTGATAGTCTGAAAAGTCCCTCCCCAGCCTTCTTGTAGGCCCCCTTCAGATACTGGAAGGCCACAATGAGGTCACCTCGGAGCCTTCTCTTCTCCAGGCTGAACAGCCCCAACTCCTTCAGTCTGTCCTCATAGGAGAGGTGCTCCAGCCCTCTGATCATCCTCGTGGCCCTTCTCTGGACACGCTCCAGCACCTCCAGATCCCTCTTGTAATAGGGGCTCCAGAACTGGACGCAGTACTCCAGGTGGGGTCTCAGCAGAGCTGAGTAGAGGGGGAGAATCACCTCCCTTGACCTGCTGGCCACACTTCTCCTGATGCAGCCCAGGATCTGATTGGCTTTCCGGCTGCAAGTGCACATTGAGAGCTCATGTTGAGCTTCTCGTCCACCAGCACCCCCAAGTCTCTCTCCTCTGGGCTGCTCCCCAGCCAGTCCCTGCCCAGCCTGTATTTGTGCCTGGGATTGCCTCGACCCAGATGCAGGACCCTGCACTTGGTCTTGTTGAAGCTCATGAGGTTGGCTGTGCCCACCTCTCCAGCCTGTCAAGGTCCCTCTGGATGGCATCCCTTCCCTCCAGCGTGTCGCTGCACCACACAGCTTGGTGTCATCAGCAAACTTGCTGAGGGTGCACTCAATGCCACTGTCCATGTCACCCACAAAGATGTTGAACAAGACTGGTCCCAGGACTGATCCCTGAGGGACTCCGCCTGTCACTGGCCTCCACTGGGACATGGACCCATTGACAGCCACTCTTTGGGTGCGGCCATCAAGCCAGTTCCTTATCCATCTGGTGGTCCACCCATCAAACCCATGTGTCACCAGCTTGGAGACCAGGATGTGGTGTGGGACAGTGTCAAAGGCTTTGCTCAGGTCCAGGTAAACGACATCAGTTGCTCGCCCCTCATCTATTAATGCTGTCACCTGTTCATAGAAGGCCACCAGGTTTGTCAGGCAGGATTTGCCCTTGGCAAAGCCATGCTGACTGCTCCCAGGAATGTGTGACTGTATCCAGGAATGTGCAGTCTCCAAAATCCCACAGTACATAAGAACCATAGAGTTTCTTTCTTGTTCATGAGATTTACCATGGTAGAGGTTCTGTTTATCACATCCACTGGAATGTAACAGCTACCATCCTGCCACCACACTTCCAGAAACTGGATCTCTCTGGCAGGTCCTTTTACCTTGTCTTGCTTAATAGAGAAAGCCTGCTTTCAAGAGAATGCCAATGATTTTGTTACTTTCTTGAAGACTTCTTCAGCAGTTTTACCCCAGACAATGATGTCATTGATAAACTGGATGTTTTCTGGAGCTCCACCTTTCTCCAAACAGTCATGGATCATTGCATGACAGACACTTGAACTGAACCCAGCCTTGAGGCAATCTGTTAAAAGTGTACTGGACTCCTCTCCAGGTGAAAGCAAACTGAAGCCTGCATTCTTCTGCTATGGGAATAAAGAAGAAAGCATTAACAATATCTATGGTAGCATACCATTTGGCCTCTGGATTCCAGTTCATACTGGAGTTCCATCATGTCTGGTACTGCTGCACTCATAGGTGGAGTTACTTCATTCAGAGCATGGAAGTCAACTGCCAGACTGCAGTCTCCATTTGGTTTTCACACAGGCCAAATTGGACTGTTGAAAGGTGAATGAGTTTTGCTGATGACATTCTGACTTTCCAACTGACAAATCAGATTCTGAATAGGCACCAAAGGGTCACAGTTAGTTCTGTATTGTCTGTGGTGCACCATCTGAGAAGCAACCAGCAACTTTATATCCTCTATCTCATGTCGTCCCACAACTACAGATTCATCTGAAAGCTCAGGTCTAATAGACAGCTTCAATTTTTCTCCGTCAATTTCTACAGACGCCAAAAGCCCATTTGTAACCCTTAGGATCTTTGAAACTCCCTTGTAGTGGTTTGAGCTTTAACTGGGAGTTAAGAGCTCAGATGGAGGCAAGGCTGAGAATCTCTCCACTGCTCCCTCCCTCCTCCCTCCTGACAGAGAGGGAAAAAGAAAAGGAAAGGGAAGGAGCAAATCCACCAAGCAATAATTTGGATTTGTCCTGGAAGTAGAGAGGTAAAGAGTTTTCTTTAAACAATATATATATAGCAATAACAGATAAGGTTCACAAAGACAAGGAACAAGGTTGGATGGGAGGGGGAAAAAAAACAAGAATACAGAGGCAGTCTCTCGCTCTGAAGAGGCACAGAAGCAACAGGGAGAAGGATCAGGCCCAACCACGTGGCAGAAGAGCAGGAAAGCAGCTGCAGTAGCTCTTGTCCAGGAGAGGCAGGAGCCAAAAAGGAGAGCTAATGACTCCAATGCCCTCCTTTTTATACCCTAGCTGGGCAGGGAGAGGGGAGTGGGACAGACTCAGTTTCCCAGGGGAAAACACTCTGCAGGGAGGGCAAAGCATTCGCAAGCCCTCCACCCTGTTTTCAGAATGGGCATTAACCCACCACAGCCCTTCTCTCAGAAAATCAATTCCCAAAATACAAGGTGCATCAGGTCCTTTCACAACAGTATGTTTCTTCCACTCTTTACCAGTTAAACTTACATCAACTTGTATCTTAGTTAGCTCTTGATATCCACCAGTGACTCCCAGAATAGTTATAGGCTCTGATCCCTGATGATTTGATGGCATTATGGTGCAGTGAACTCCTGTGTCAACCAAGGCCCTATACTTCTGAAATTTTGAAGTGCCAGGACACTGGATGTACACATCCCAACAGATTCTCTTATCTCCATTATCCTTCTTCTCCTGCTGAAAGAGACAGCAGTTAGATGAATATAGACTAGCTACATAACAGGCAGAAATACAGTCAGATGCAAGCAATGTGGTAAAATAAATGTGAACTTACTCTTCTGATGCTTACTGATGATTCTTTGCAAGCACAGGACTGTGATTTGTAGATATTTCTGTACTTGAGGAGGTGTGAGCCCACTCAAAGCACTCTGTAAAAAAGGGTAAGTAACCTTAGATGATGTGTTTTCTGTCATATTTATTGTATATAGAAATAACTAGCCCAAACTCAAGTCATTGGAAAGATGTCTCATAAGATGATGAGCTTATTTTTCATATGTCTCCTGAAAGTAAGCTCTGTAAATTCCAAATGCTTTGTCTGAGTGAATAATAGTTCAAAGGAACACTTCTTGACTCAGAAACAAAGATGGCAAAGGACTAGTCTATCACTTTTCAAACTAATTTAACTGAAAATGTTTTGAAGTAGCAAACTCTAAATGAAAAAATACAAGTACCTATTTTCCATTTTGATCTATTTTTTTCACTATTCCTCTAGTCTTATTGGTTAATTATTTTTTGTTTTAACATTACTTTTTATATTTGCAAACAAGAGCAGCTAAATTATGCAATATTTCTGAAACCAAAGTAACATTTTAGTTAACTATTTTGAACCAAGGTATTTTCCACACTCCTGAAGTTCTGGAAAACAATCAATAGGTAAACTCCATCTATACATCAGTACTGATCTGCAACCATGTCAATATTCCCAGTCTTACCTCCTCCAGTACACTGAGCAAGTTCATACAGTTTTGCCTTTCCCCCCCCCAAATAATTACAATGAAGCTATCAGTCTGAACATTTACTTTAGCACTACACTTAAATTTCATCTCTCACAATGTAAAAGCATGATTCTACCAAAGTCAAAGTGCCTTTGAAGCTGCTTATGTCTATTGGCTAGCACATAATTTTTCCAGTGTATGAATAAGATTTGGAGGTTATTCTTTCATTTATCAAAATCCTTTAAGCTTGACTTATAGTGAACCTGGCATTAAATCAGAAGTTCTTTAAATCCATTGTATGAAATACAAGTTTTAGAGTTATTTTAGGATTATATCTGAAAATTAGTAATGAGCATTTTTCTTTTCATTTTTGTAAGACATCACTGAATGTCACTGAAAGAAGGGGGCAGGTATCAGATTCTCAAAAAGAGAGTTTACTTACTTATATTTTTATTTAGAAACAAGGACAAGAATTACAGACTGTCAAATAAAAATTGCTATCCTGACATTGCACTGTATCATGTCTCTGAGTCAGTACGTGCTATCATTGGATTATGTGATGTGATAACACATTCAACAGAATATCATGTTACATGATATTGCTACACCAGTTGAATTTCCTTAAAGAAGCTCTACTGTTTCACAAGCTTAAATAAAACTGTTCTAAAACCCTGCAATAAATAAAACAAATATTTTAAAGATACTAAGATATGCAACATTAATGAAAGATTTAAATTTTTTTTTATAATTCTGAACAACGTACAAGTTTTAATGTTTTGCTAGTGTGTGGTTATTGTTTGTGTGTGTGTATGTTTTTTATTATATGTGCCTAGAGATGACCTCCAAAATGAGCTGCTCCATCATTTTTCCAGGGATGGAGGTGATGCTGACTGGTCTGTAGATGTAGCAGATGTCAGAGTTGTTAGAGTTTCTTAACAAGGAAATTTGTCCTCTTATTCATTGTGTAGTGTGGTTGGTAACAAACTCTCACCACAAAGATGCACTTATTGTTCTTTCTTCTGAACCTGGCCTGTATAGTCTTGGCCAGCCTTCTATTTATTCAGTGGAACAGCCCAGTATGCTCAACCTGCCCAGTGACATGAAGAAACACCCTTGTCTTGTAATTTTCATTCTATCTTGACTGGAGAGGTTATATCCATCCTTTACAGAGCTATGAGAACACAATGTATCAAGGCATACCACAATTAGTGCAACAATATTAAAGTTTTGCATTTTCATGTGAAGTTCAGACATCTTCTATTTGTTTTGTTGTGGTTGGTTGGTTAATCTATTTTAGCACAAAATGTTTTTCATAGTCTGAGTTTCTAAGTAAGTGCAAATTGTGGGGCTTGGGGTTTTGTTTGGGGATATTTTGTTGTTAATTTGTTTATTTGTTTGTGTGTTTTTAATTTCAGACAACTTGTATCCTAACATAACAGGGGTTTGTGTTCTGTACACAAAATTGTGGTTAATAGTAATCTGAGTACAGATCTGTTTTCCCATTTATTATTACACACTCAAAAAACAGTGAAATGAATACAGGTAGATGATAGACAATGTAGAGAATGCAGACTAATGCTTTTAATATTTTTAAGCACTTTTACCTGCCAATGGTTGTGTTGTCAGTGCAAGGCACTGTGGGATTTATTCTAGTCATGCACAGCAATTGTGATGGTGCTGGGATGGCTCAGGACTATGAATTTCAACACGAACCTTTACAGGCAGGTGAAAAACCACAGAAATATCTCAGTTATTTTATTGTCAGAGATTGAATATGTACTGTTACAATAGGAAAGAGGTGGATTGATCCTAAATGAACAGTGGTAGAGAATTTTAATTATCTTATCAGTTATTTCCTGAAGTAACTGCTCTTTCTCCCACATATTAACTGATTTCAAGGTCATTGGAAATGTGTTCATTAGTTACATATTCATCAATCTGATTGTCAGGAGATTGGCTAAGTTGTTTCCTCCTGAGGTCAGAAGTAAATGTCGTGGCCTTGTTAAAATAAGCAGTTATGAGTTGCTAACATGTCCATTCTGGTATCAAGTATTTTTTAAACAAGGTTCAGCTCTGAATGGAGAGGTGTGCTAAAATGGGTATCTCACCTGCAGCAGAGTCTTTCAGGCAGGACTTTGTAAGGTTCACTATGTGGTTGCTATTAAAAGTCTCCTGGAAGGTGACTTGCAGATCTTCCTAGATCTACAGGTGAATATAAATGGTCTATGTCCTCTTTTCAGGTGAAAGATTTGCAAACTATTTCACTTAAGAGAAATCCCCACTAGCTTCCATGAAGTAAACTATATTTAAGGTGGCAGGGTTGTTTTGAGAAGTGTAAACACCATTTACATTAGCTAAATTACCCCTCCCCCTTTTTATTCTTATAAAAATGCATTTTTGTTAAAGCACGTTTATAAAAACATGGGTTTTAGAGTATAATCGTAGAATGTACTGGGTTGGAAGGGATCTCTAGAGGTCATCTAATCCAAACCCCCTGTAGAGAGCAGGGAAATCCCCAGACAGAACAGGTTATTCAGAGCCTGTCTTCATAAGAGAGATGCTCCATCCTATTTTATGGCCCTCCTCCAGACCCACTCTGGAGGTCTGTGTCCTTCTTGTTGAGGGCCTGAGATTCGGACACAGTACTCCACCTGAGATCTCACCAAGCAGAAGAGAGTGACAGAAATCTTCTCTGATCTGCTGGCCACTCTTCTTTTGATGAGGCCCAGGATACAGTTATCCATCTGGGCTGCAAGTGTGCATTTTTGGCTTGTGTCCAGCTTTTTGTCCAACAGATCCCCTTCTAAGTTGACAGTTGCTCTCCATGTCCTTTCTCATATCACTGTCCTATTACACATAAACAAATCCCCTCACTCCTTACAAACCCCAGAGGTTTGTTGGTTTTTTTTTTTGTCAAGTTCAAAAGCTCTTTTTAAATTACTTTACACAGTATCTCTGTAAAGGATTCATGCTACTGAAGATTCCAGCCTGAAAGAAGTTAATGTCACTCTTTAATCAATTGCAAGGATCACTGCTAACTCCCATAAGGCTTGATTTTCTTGTCCCTACAATTTCTTGGACTAAACATTCTGTTTCCACAATACTACTAGCTCTCACTGCCTCAAGCCATGAGGGAGGCTGGAGTAAAGAAATCAAAGTAATGTCTCTGATGTGCGTGCTGCCACTAGGACATCAAGCCAGTGTGATTTATTAACAATTTTAATTAATTTTCTGAGTAATTTCCTAAGGGTTCAATACTATAATTTTATGCCTAACATTCTGTAATAAGACTATACTTCCTAATCTTTGTTTCCTTGTTAAAAACCATCTCTTCTTTCATTAGGGAACTCCTGTAATGGGGCAGTTTACTATTTTGTGAAATAAAAATATTTGTGAAATTTTTCTCTCCATGTTCATCAGAAATTAGTACTAGAAATTATGTGATAGAGTATATTAGTTTTTAACACAGAAAGTATCATCTATCTTTTCCCTTTATTTTTCTACTATGAAATCACACTAGAAATGTATTTAAAAGCAAGAGATTCAAGAGCTTATATTTTGTATGTGACCCTATGTCTCTTAAATGACGTGTGAAAAACAGCTTCTGTTTTGCTCTGCAGACCTCTAAACCATGGCACAATGTCTCCAGCTTCTCTGTGGAAACAAGTAACTGCATCTTGCTCTTTAGAGTAAATTTGACTCTATTCTTTCAATAGACATTAGAGATACAAATCTCCATGCAAGTAATATAGAGTCACAATGGTGCACAAATTCTGGAAATTAAACACTGGACCATGTCTTTGTTTTGCATAGTGATCTGACATTTGAAAGCTGATATTTCTCATTAAGTGTCTTCAGAGAAGGAATTTTCTTGGTTTTCATTACCACAATAAAGGGCAGAGATGAGCTGCAGAGCAGTGAATTACAATAAGAAGAACTATAAACAAGTGGAAAAAGGTCAGTTTTCTGGTCTCCAGCAAGAGCTTACTGCGAAGAGACCCTCTAAAAGCACTGTGGAAAATATATTTCCTCATGTCTAAAGGAAATTTCATTTAAATAAAGAAATATTTATTGTTTATTCCCTTGATACATAAAGGCTTAAAAAAAATAGCTGAATACTGTCTTATGTAAATTTTTTTTTTTTTTCCAGAAAAAGTGTGCTGAGCATTTTTTTAATCTTCACTGATAATACTTCTGTATCCTTATAACACATAATGATAAATTATTTCAGATTGTCTTAACAAACCTTGGAGAAAAAATAATCCTATTTTTAGAAAGGTGATATTTCTGCTCGATAATTTCACATATTGTTCTGCTTTTGAAGGGAAGTAGTGGCAGTCTTCCTGGGAAATGACTGTTCAATTAATGACTAGATATAACCAGTAAGAGTTTACTTCATTAACTAGCAGTAACATTTCCCATGCCTTCAATTAACACCGGTTTTATTTAATCTATTAATTAACACACAATATGATCAGAAAACTTCATTGCTGCCAAGTGTTCCTCAAACACAACTGATATATCTCTTTGGCACTTTCCTAAAATGAAAACTCTATTGAAATTGATTGTCAGCACTTTCAGGCAGGAGTGTTTGCAATAGTGCTAATTTGCAAATGTGCCTATTTTTGCTATATTTTGTATGCTGTGGTTGCCGTGTTCAGCCTGAAGCTATTTGCATTCTGCAGACAGAAAATGAACAGTGAACATTTATTTCTCATATCTTTCTGAGAACCTGAGGCACATGGAGATATTTGTACTGTAACACGCATAGTCAGTCTCCTTCACTCCCTGTAGTCACTATATATCAACAACAAACTCCCAGATACTCTTGCTGCAGCAATTAACCTGCCAAGGCTTTCTACTGCGAGACTCAGTAACAATAAGCTCTCTTCAGTGAGAGACAGAGCTAAAGATCATCACCCTGAAACTTCCACAGTGGGTGAATTATTCAGAATCATCATGATTAAAGAGATGACATGTTTTAGTTAAAAAGGCATACTTTTTTACTTCCTGAGTGAGTTTTAAACATATTAATGAATGAGACTGGAGGAAATGGGTCTTTACCATCTGTCCATAGGTCCTAGGATTTCTAAAAAAGTTGTTTAGAATGCCTGTCATTTTGAAAGTTTAAAGATAAAAAATGCACATGACAAAAGGGTTAGAGCAGTTAAATCATCCAACAAAAAAAATAGATATGAGTAAAATATTATTTGGAAGACAGAAACCAAGATATTAACTGGGTAAAAAATGTTGATGTTGACACTGCTTCTTTAAAATAACCTCAGAATTCATTACTTTTAGTCTGTGTTATTATAGAGTACTTTCAGATGTTATCATAGAATATTTTAAGGTGGGTACTTTGACACAAATACTGATAAATTCAATTGGTCCCCTTTATTTATAATTTTCCCTTTTTAAAAAAAGAGGGTAAAAATTATATTATTAATAATGTTGTAATACATTAAAAACGATAAATAGTTTACATTCTCCAGTTCTAAGACAGCAATGTAATATTACACTTGTGTAACAAGTGAGTTTACTGAAACAAAGTTGTGGAAAAATGAACTTATCTTACACATTTATAGTTCTGTTAAAGTAATAATTCATTCACGAATCTCGGTTTACTCAGCCACCGAATAACCTATTTTTAACTAAATGTTCCTAACGATTCTCTGGGGAATGATGTCTCTGAAAATGCAGGACTAGGCCTGCATGTTAGGAGTGATACTAAATACAGTCTATTCTACGGCAACAAAGTGAAGTTATATTCTTTGTCATGTTCATCTAAATTTAAAAAAAACAATCTGTTGATAAAGAATCATGTAGAGGAATATGAACCATGTAGCAAAACCTTCAATGCAGGTGCACTGCAAAAGCATTCATTCCATACTAATTCATTTTCCTTATCATTATTCTTGCTAAATGGTAGATCAATGCAGGTGGACAAATCACATACAGTAAAACTAACATCTGTCCTGAGGTATGCTGGTCAAAGGAAATATAACTCTGCAAACCATAGCAATGGTTAAATTTGCTTGAAATAAAATAAGCTTAATGAAATTAATTGTAAGAGAGAGTTTCATTTATCCCTCTTCAAAACATATGGTGAATCACTTTAAGTATAGAAACAAATGAAGTGACATTTTTCATAGAAAGGAGGATGAATTTCATAGTTTCATAGTTTCATAGTTTCATAGTTTCAGTTAGGGTTGGAAGGGACCACAAGGATCATCTAGTTCCAACCCCCCTGCCATGGGCAGGGACACTCTACCCTAGATCAGGCTGGACAGAGCTTCGTCCAGCCTGGTCTTAAACACCGCAAGGGACGGGGCCTCAACCACCTCCCTCGACAACCCATTCCAGGCCTTCACCACCCTCACGGTGAAGAACTTCCTCCTCACATCTAGCCTGAATCTCCCCACCTCCAGCTTCATCCCATTCCCCCTAGTCCTATCACTCCCTGATAGTCTGAAAAGTCCCTCCCCAGCCTTCTTGGAGGCCCCCTTCAGATACTGGAAGGCCACAATGAGGTCACCTCGGAGCCTTCTCTTCTCCAGACTGAACAGACCTAACTCCTTCAGTCTGTCCTCATAGGAGAGGTGCTCCAGCCCTCTGATCATCCTCGTGGCCCTTCTCTGGACACGCTCCAGCACCTCCAGATCCCTCTTGTAATAGGGGCTCCAGAACTGGACGCAGTACTCCAGGTGGGGTCTCAGCAGAGCTGAGTAGAGGGGGAGAATCACCTCCCTTGACCTGCTGGCCACACTTCTCCTGATGCAGCCCAGGATCTGATTGGCTTTCTGGGCTGCAAGTGCACATTGAGAGCTCATGTTGAGCTTCTCGTCCACCAGCACCCCCAAGTCTCTCTCCTCTGGGCTGCTCCCCAGCCAGTCACTGCCCAACCTGTATTTGTGCCTGGGATTGCCTCGACCCAGATGCAGGACCCTGCACTTGGTCTTGTTGAAGCTCATGAGGTTGGCTTGTGCCCACCTCTCCAGCCTCTCAAGGTCCCTCTGGATGGCATCCCTTCCCTCCAGCGTGTCTGCTGCACCACACAGCTTGGTGTCATCAGCAAACTTGCTGAGGGTGCACTCAATGCCACTGTCCATGTCACCCACAAAGATGTTGAACAAGCCTGGTCCCAGGACTGATCCCTGAGGGACTCCGCTTGTCACTGGCCTCCACTGGGACATGGACCCATTGACAGCCACTCTTTGGGTGCGGCCATCAAGCCAGTTCCTTATCCATCTGGTGGTCCATCCATCAAACCCGTGTGTCACCAGCTTGGAGACCAGGATGTGGTGCGGGACAGTGTCAAAGGCTTTGCTCAAGTCCAGGTAAACGACATCAGTTGCTCGCCCCTCATCTATTAATGCTGTCACCTGTTCATAGAAGGCCACCAGGTTTGTCAGGCAGGATTTACCCTTGGCAAAGCCATGCTGACTGCTCCCAATCACCTCTTCACTACTCTTCTGAGTCAGTAGTGCCTCCAGGAGGATCTGCTCCATGATCTTTCCGGGCACAGAGGTGAGACTGACCGGCCTGTAGTTCCCTGGTTCCTCCTTCTTACCCTTTTGAAAATGGGAGCAATATTTGCCCTTTTCCAATCTGTGGGGACTTCCCCAGTCTGCCATGACTTTTGGAATATAATAGAGAGGGGCTTAGCAACCTCATCTGCCAGTTCTCTCAGCACCCGTGGGTGTATCCCGTCGGGTCCCATGGACTTGAACACTTTCAGGTTCTTCAGGTGATCACGAACCTGAGCTTCACTTATGATGGGCAGTTCTTCCTCCCCATCCCTGGCATTATCTGCCATGACTCCAGGAGTGTGGCTGGAGGCCCCTGCAGTGAAGACTGAGGTAAAGAAGTTATTGACTACCTCAGCTTTTTCCACATCACTTGTGAATGCAGCATTCTGAATTGTGCTGCATGTTCTGCATTCTGTGTTCCGCCTTAGTATCATATATGACCATTGATGGAACTCATCTGAATCAGTCTTTCAAAGCAAAGATGTCTAGACAATTCAAGTAGATTTATAAGTCACATTTTAAGTTTACAAAAGTAGAGTTAGAGCTAACATCATGAATTCCGTATAACTCCAAATCCAAAATGTAGCATTACCAACCTGTTTAACATTTTCAACAACTGGGATTACATTTAATATAGTAAGAACTGAAAAGGAGATCTCAAATTACTAACTCAAATAAATCTCATATTACTACTAAACCTATTCACAGTGCTGTTTATTAGGAACAATTTTAGTTTCTCTGCTGTGCTATGTTGGCCTATACAGTACCTTTGCTGTGTTACATTACACCATGAAAAGACAGATCATCAGGTAGTGAAAAGAATAATATTAAGAAACTACTTTTAAGAAAAAGCCATGACCAAATTTTGCCCCCATAATTTAGATGACCCTTTAAAAATCATATTTATCGTTGTTTCAACAGATCTTCTTGTGGACGTTGTTGTGAAGGTAAGGCCAAAGACTTTCCAGTTTCTATATCTTAAATTCTTATTTATGTACCTAAACAAATTGCCACATTTTCAGAAGTGAAATCACTTTTTATCCCAATGAAATCATTTAGTTATTGAAATGTGCAATATGTCTTAAATCAGCCCATGTATATGTGACAAGTATAGAATATACGATGTTATTACCACTGCTCACAATTCATATTGGGTAAGAGCCAATAGTCTTATGGCAAGCAATTATATGTTGTCATTTTTGATGTCTGCTACAAGTTTTGCCATGATACTTACCATGAGTAAAGATGGCAGAACCCCAATTCCTTGTCTTTCTCCATTGTTTGGCCTACTGTTGTCCTTTAAAAATAGTATCTGTCTGCCTTTTCCCTCAGCATTTTTATTTATAATATAATTTCTCTGCAGAAAAAAAAAAGGCAAAGTTAATGTGGGAACTGTAATTCTCAAAATTTCCCAGTGTATTACAATACAATACAATACACCACCAGGTTGGAAGAGACCTTCAAGATCATCACGTCCAACCTATCAACCAATCCAACCCACCTAAATACAATACAATACAATACAATACAATACAATACAATACAATACAATACAATCAACCCACCTAAACAACTAAACCATGGCACCAAGCACCCCATCAAGCCTCTTCCTGAACACCTCCAATGAAGGTGACTCCACCACCTCCACAGGCAGCTGATTCCAATGGGCAATCACTCTCTCTGTATAGAACTTCTTCCTAACATCCAGCCTAAACCTCCCCTGGTGCAGTCTGAGACTGTGTCCTCTTCTTCTGGTATTGGCTGCCTGGGAGAAGAGACCAACATCTGCCTGGCTACAACCTCCTTTCAGGTAGTTGGAGAGAGCAAGAAGGTCACCCCTCAGTCTCCTCTTCTCCAGGCTAAGCCACCCCAGCTCCCTCAGCCTTTCCTCGTAGGGCTTGTGTTCCACATCCCTCACCAACTTTGTTGCCCTGCTCTGCACACGCTCCAGCAAGACAGTATCCTTCCTAAAAGAAGGGGCCCAGAACTGGACACAGGACTCAAGGTGCGGCCTAACCAGTGTAGTGTACAGGGGCAGAATGACCTCCCTGCTCCTGCTGGCCACACTGTTCCTGATGCAGGCCAGGATGCCATTGGCCCTCTTGGCTGCCTGGGCAGACTGCAGGCTCATGTTCAGCCTACAATCAACCATTACCCCCAGGTCCCTCTCTGCCTGGCCACTCTCCAGCCACTCTGACCCCAGCCTGTAGCACTGCATGGGGTTGCTGTGGCCAATGTGCAGAACCCGGCACTTGGATGTGTTCAATCTCATGCCGTTGGATTCTGCCCATCTGTCCAGCCTGTCGAGGTCCCTCTGCAAAGCCTCTCTGCCCTCCAGCAGATCAACTCCTACCCCCAGCTTGGTGTGGTCCGCAAATTTACTGATGATGGACTCAATCCCTTATCCAGATCATCAATAAAGATGTTGAAGAGCATGGGGCCCAGCACTGATCCTTGGGGCACACCACTAGTGACAGGCCAGCTGGATGTGACACCATTCACCACCACGCTCTGAGCTCGGCCCTCCATCCAGTTCCTAACCCAACACAGTGTGATCCCATCCAAGCCATGGGTTGATAGCTTGGCCAGGAGTTTGCTGTGGGGGACGGTGTCAAAGGCCTTGCAGAGGTCCAGGTAGACCACATCCACAGCCTTCCCCACATCCACCAGGTGGGTCACCTGATCATGGAATGAGATCAGGTTGGTCAGGCAGGACCTGCCCTTCCTAAATCCATGCTGGCTAGGCCTGATCCCTTGGCCATCCTGGAAGTGCTGTATGATTACACTCAAGATGACCTGTTCCATAATCTTGCCTGGCATTGAGGTCAGGCTGACAGGCCTATCATTCCCTGGCTCATCGAACCGGCCCTTCTTGTGGATAAGCACCACGTTGGCCAGCTTCCAATCTCCTGGAACCTCTCCAGTGAGCCAGGACTGTTGAAAAATGATGGAGAGTGGCTTGGCCAGCTCATCTGCCATCTCTCTCAGCACCCTAGGATGGATCCCATCCAGTCCCATGGCCTTGTGGGGGTCCATGCGGCTCAGAAGATCTCTAACTGCCTCCTGGAGCAGCGGGAAACTATGCAGCTCCCTGGCTCCTTCTGCCAGCTCTGCAGGCCAGCTGTCTGGAAGATGTTCTGCCCTGGTAGTATAAATTGAGGCAAAGAAGGTGTTAAGTACCTCTGCCCTTTCCTCATCCTTTGTTACAACGTTCCCCTCCGTGTCAACCAAGGAGTGGAGGTTGTCCTTGCCCTTCTTCTTGCTATTGATGTATTTGTAGAAGGACTTTTGGTTGTCCTTCAAAGTGGCAATCATAATGTAGACATTTTATTCATGATAATATTACATACATTGATAACATACGAACATATGTGAACAGACTCCAGCGCATGGCTGAGAGAGGAGGCAGCTATAAGGAGCTTGGCTCTGAGAGCTTGCTTTTGGCTTAGCTTTCCTTGCTTTTCAGGAGGTAAGGGGGCTGGTGGCTTGGGACTTCCTGGAGAGGGGAGGAGGGGCAGCAGGCTCGGGTTGCCTACGTGCCTGAGGGCAGTGATGTAGCAGGGGGAGGGTTTGCCGTGGAATCCACCGCAAACCAAACAGACCTCAGCATGTGGCTGAGAGAGGAGGTGTGGTGGGTTAACACCGTTTTCTGGGAACAAAAGAACAAAGCAGGGTGGAGGGCTTGCAGGTACTTTTCACTCCCTGCAGGGCATTTTTCACCTGGGAAGCTGAGTCTGTTCCACTCCCCCCTTCCTGCCCAGCTAGGGTATAAAAAGCAGGACCTCATAGCTGTTGGCCCGGCTTTTCTGGCTTCTGCCTCTGCTGGATGAGAGCTACTGCAGCTACCCTCCTGCTGCTCTGCCACGTGGTCGGACCTGCTGCCTCCACACTTCCTCAGAGAAAGGCTGGTTTTGTATTATTCTCTTGTTTTTTTTTCCCCCTCCCATCCATCCTTGTTCCTTGCCCCTTTGAACCCTTTTCCTGTTATTGTTATATATATATATATATATATATTGCTTAAAAGACAACTCTTTGCCTCTCTACTTCCAAGCCGACTCCAAATTATTGTTTGGTGGATTTGCTCTTTCCTTTTCCCCCCTCTCTGTTGGGAGGGAAGAGGGGGGGAAGTGGGGGAGAGATTCTCAGCCTTGCCCCCCACCTGAGCTCTTAACTTCCAGTTAAGGCTCAAACCACTACAGGAGGCAACTGGGAGGAGCTCGGCTCAGCCTTCTCACTGACAGGAGAAAAAAACAAAACAAAACAAAACAAAACAAAAACCAACAACAAAAAAAACCCCTGCCAGGTAGAGAGGGTGGTTACTGCAACATGGTTACTACTAGAAGTAAGGCTAGTAGAAGAACAGTGGGCACCCAAACAGAGGCCACACTCAAGCATGCAGGTGTTTAGGTAGGTGGCTAAAGTGAGTGCTGGGACCTGGCACTCGATATGGAGGATGGAAGGAACAACACCTGTGTTAGGTGTGAGCAGATCAGTGATCTGATGAGCATGGTGGCTAAGCTAAAAGAAGAGGTGAAAAGGCTAAGAGCTATAAGAGACAGTGAAAGGAAAATTAACTATTTCCATAATCTAACCTCTACAAAACCAGAACAGGGGGTAACTCTTAGTGGAGCAGGGAGTTTGATACCCTCCTATCAGCAAGCCTCGCAGCCTCCCTGTAGTAACGCACATGAGCAGGGCCAATGGGTGCAGGTCTCTGCTTGATGGAAGAAATGTAAATGGAGCAAGTGTCCTACTTAGAGCAGCACACTGCCTACAGTGCACTTACAGAATAGGCATGAGGCTCTGCAGGAGGAACAGGTCATTGGTAAGGTTGAGGACTCAAGAAAGACAGAAGCTGCACCAATGACAGGTTGCCTCAGGCCAGCTATCAAAACTAGTCCAGAAAAGAAACCTCATAGGGTCATTGTTATAGGAGACTCCCTACTGAAGGGAGCAGAGGGCCCAATATGCAGACCAAACCCATTTCATAGGGAGATCTGCTGCCTCCCTGGTGCCCAAGTAAAGGACATTATAGGCAAAATTCCCAAACTCATGAGTCCTTCAGACTACTACCCACTTCTGGTCTTTCAGGTGGGTAGTGACGATGCAACAACAAGAGGCTCACAATCAATTAAAAGAGATTTCAGAACCTTGGGGCAACTGCTAAAGGGATAAGGAGCTCAGATTGTGTTCTCTGCTATCCCTCTAATGTCAGTGATGGATGAGGGAACACTGAGGAAGAGCCAACAGGTGAATTCATGGCTCCAGGGATGGTGCCATCGACAGGGATTTGGGTTCTACAATCATGGCTTGGTTTACAAGGCACCAGAACTGCAAAATAATGGGACACACTTGTCCCAGAGGGGGAAAAGGATCCTGGGGGCAGGAATTGGCAGGGCTCATTGACAAGGCTTTAAACTAGATTTGAAGGGGGAAGGGGTTAATAGTCTCCCTACTGGTCTGTGACAACCTCATAGGAGAGGTGCTCCAGCCCTCTGATCATCCTCGTGGCCCTTCTCTGGACACCTTCCAGCACCTCCAGATCCCTCTTGTAATAAGGGCTCCAGAACTGGAGGCAGTACTCCAGGTGGGGTCTCACCAGAGCTGAGTAGAGGGGGAGAATCACCTCCCTTGACCTGCTGGCTACACTTCTCCTGATGCAGCCCAGGATCTGATTGGCTTTCTGGGCTGCAAGTGCACATTGAGAGCTCATGTTGAGCTTCTCGTCCACCAGCACCCCCAAGTCTCTCTCCTCCCGGCTGCTCCCCAGCCAGTCCCTGCCCAGCCTGTATTTGTGCCTGGGATTGCCTCCACCCAGAAGCAGGACCCTGCACTTGGTCTTGTTGAAGCTCATGAGGTTGGCTTGTGCCCACCTCTCCAGCCTCTCAAGGTCCCTCTGGATGGCATCCCTTCCCTCCAGCGTGTCTGCTGCACGACACAGCTTGGTGTCATCAGCAAACTTGCTGAGGGTGCACTCAATGCCACTGTCCATGTCACCCACAAAGATGTTGAACAAGACTGGTCCCAGGACTGATCCCTGAGGGACTCCGCTTGTCACTGGCCTCCACTGGGACATGGACCCATTGACAGCCACTCTTTGGGTGCGGCCATCAAGCCAGTTATTTATCCATCTAGTGGTCCACCCATCAAACCCGTGTGTCACCAGCTTGGAGGCCAGGATGTGGTGCAGGACAGTGTCGAAGGCTTTGCTCAGGTCCAGGTAAATGACATCAGTTGCTCGCCCCTCATCTATTAATGTTGTCACTTGTTCATAGAAGGCCACCAGGTTTGTCAGGCAGGATTTGCCCTTGGCAAAGCCATGCTGACTGTTCCAAATCCCCTCTTCACTATTCTTCTGAGTCAGTAGTGCCTCCAGGAGGATCTGCTCCATGATCATTCTGGGTACAGAGGTGAGACTGACTGGCGTGTAGTTCCCTGGTTCCTCCTTCTTACCCTTTTTGAAAATGGGAGTAATGTTTCTCCTTTTCCAGTCTGTGGGGACTTCCCCAGTCTGCCATGACTTTTGGAATAGAATAGAGAGGGGCTTAGCAACCTCATCTGCCAGTTCTCTCAGCACCCATGGGTGTATCCCGTCGGGTCCCATGGACTTGAACACTTTCAGGTTCTTCAGGTGATCACGAACCTGAGCTTCACTTATGATGGGCAGTTCTTCCTCCCCATCCCTGGCATCTGTGGTGAAGGCACATTCTGCCCAGATACTAGATCTGGTCCCTGCATGCGGACGAGTTTCCCCTCCTTCAGGAGGAAGAAAAAAGCCAAGGCATTAGCCAGGCCAGCACACACTCAATGCATGGAGTGCTTGTGCGATCACCAAGTATGGGCATAATTCCAGCTTCATGCTTTCTATAGGCTGAAGCCAGTTGTCTCTGAGAGTGCCCATTGGTCAAACCCAGCCTCGAGGAATCTATAAGTATTACCTCTGTGGGTAAACAACTTGCCCCCCTCTTTCACTTTGTCTCTGTACTCGCTCGAGAGAGAAGCTCTCGAGCCACAGCCTCTGCCATTGAGCTTATTTGTTATTAGCTTCTATCATACATGCATGCATACTGAAGCCTCTGCATTGTGAGAAGCACTTTGATCGTGAGGATCATCCCAGAGGGAGGATCTTCGCTGAGCCAGAGAAGCCAGCGTCATCACAGCCAGTTGTACCGACCAGGAGAGGCCACCGTGCTACCGGAGGACTGGACAGCCCCCGAGGGTAAGATCTGCCCAGTTGTCAGGGAGAAGGGACTTACTAGAGGCTAAGTCCGCATATACCTAGCCCCACCATAGCAGGAGAAGAGCCGCCACGTGTGCTGCTCCAAGCCCTGTAACCGCAGGGAAGACTAAAACATTGGTCGTGCCTATACTGCACCGAACCCGGGACTACCCCGATCATCCCGCTGTCCTTTAAGGCCAGTAACAGAGAAGCCGCAGCTCAGCGCAGCCGCTTTCTCTCTCCGAGGCTGTTTACCTCAGCCCCGAGATCCGTCGCCACGAGGCCGACCCCATAGCTATTGTTGTCCGACCGGGAACCTCTGAGCCCGCCTACCGGCAACCGTCACCCCGCCCTGCCGTGCGAGCCGACTCCCAGGGCCAACCCTACGGGCCGAACCCGACCAGGACCTATCCCTATTATCTGGAGGGAACCGACCGAGTCCTGAAGGGAACCTGCTTCCAAGCCAAGCCCAGGTTCCAGCATTCCTTCTCCACTGCTGCGGAGAGAGGAGATAATACCCAATACCACCGTTTCAAGTTTACTAGGAACCAGTCCAGCGGCAGTAGTCAGCCGGACCCCCACCTTGCTACAAACAACAGCTACAGAGTATCTTCCACGTGCTTTCCACCCACTAGCACTCAGTTCAAAGTATCCGCGTGTAGCACAGTCATCGCTGACGCACAGAAAGATTGCAATATTGTTGTACATAGCCAGAAACCGCCCGCGTTCTGCCGAGTCGCCAACTAGTGGCCAAGCGGCGGAACTGCACTCTTCATTATATAAACATACAAATAGTCTGTAGATAGTTTAATTAAGTTCTAGCCATAACACTAAGCCATTTATGGAATGTATTTCACGAACGTGCACTAGAACATTATATAAGTTGTTGATTCATCGGTTATTAATAATTTGATAATTAATAAAATTAATATTTTCATAATTCATATTTCATATTAATTAAATTTAATAACCTCTTCACAACAGCATCGTCTTCCATGACACCAGGAGTGTAGCTAGAGGCCCTTATAGTGAAGACCGAGATAAAGAAGTTGTTGAATACCTCAGCCTTTTCCACATCACTTGTGACTAATTCACCACTTTCCTTTCTGAGGGGGCCCACACCTTCCCTACTCTTCTTCTTGTCATTAATATACCTGTAGAAGTTCTTAGTGCTCCCTGTAACCTCCCTGGCTAGATTCAATTCGAACTCTGCCTTGGCTTTCCTAACCAGGCCTCTTGCTGCTCAGGCAGCTCCCTTATATACCCCCTGTTCCATCTGTCCTTCCCTCCACTTCCTGTAGAGTTTCTTTTTAAGTAATAGTGTGTCCAGGAGCTCCTTGTTCATCCAGGCAGGCCTCCTAGCGTTCTTCCCTGTTTTTCTCTTTGTTGGTATACATAGCTCCTGGACACTGAGGAGGTGGTCATTGAAGACTGACCAGCTGTCCTGGGTCCCTCTTCCCTCCAGGGCTTCATCCCACAACACTTTGGCTAGCAGATTCCTGAAGCGATCGAAGTCTGCACGCCTAAAGTCTAGGGTCATAAGCTTAGAATAGGTCCTCCTGATTGCCCTGAGGCTATTAAATTCAACTGCTTCATGATCACTGCAGCCAAGGCTGTCTCGAGCCTCACATTGGTTACCAGCCCTTCTCTCTCGGTGAGAACAAGGTCCAGCATAGCACCTTTTCTTGTTGGTTCCTCTACTATTTGGAGGAGGAAGTTGTCTTCTATGCAGTCCAGGAACATCCTGGATTGCTGGTGCCTTGCTGTGTTGTCCCTCCAGCAGATGTCAGGGTGGTTGAAATCACTCATGAGGACCAGGGCTTGTGACCTGGAAGCTGCTTCTATTTGCCTGTGGAGGGCCTCATCTGCTTGGTTCTGCTGGTCAGGTGGCCTGTAGGAGACCCCCACAGGAATATCTCCTTCCCCTGTCTTGCCTTTGATTTTAACCCATACACTCTCAACCAGCTCATCATCCCTCCCCAGGTGGAGTTCTGCTGATTCCAGCTGGTTCTTGACATAGAGGGCAACACCTCCTCCTCTCCTTCCCTGCCTATCCTTCCTAAAAAGCTTACACCTCTCTATCCCTACATTCCAGTCATGTGTCACATCTTAATTGGTTATTTTCTACTGGTGTGCATGTAATTAAGACATACAATAGGTTAAAATAACAAAACAATATTTAAACACATCCAACCAAATTCTATCAAGACTTTATTTTGGCTGCAGAGCTGATCGGGACTGACAGTTGGGACCGCTGCACTTGAATCTGAGAGCGTTTTCCCTTGGAAGCCATTTTGGCTGCCAGCCTTCTGCCCGACTGCATGTGCCAGGGCAGCTGCCTCTGTGGCAGCTCAGATAAATTATAGAACTTCAGTGGAATATAAACTTTTTTTGAAAAATAACTATCAATAAAATACTGCACCATGGTTTTTACTCGGACAAAGGCTATTAGAAAAACAGCATGTCCCCAGACAGAGTTGGTGCATCAGCACACAGGAGTCCAGGCTGCTGGCTGCAGAGAGTGCTGGAGCCTGGTACTTGAAACAGTGGGGGAAGGAGAAGGAAAAAACAACTGTATTAGGTGTGACCAGGTGAACTTTCTCCTCAATCTGGAGGTGGAATTAAAGGAGGAAGTGGCTGAGCTGAAGAATGAAGTTTCCAGGCTCAGGTCAATAAGGGAAAGCAAAAGGGAGATAGATATGTGGCAGCAGGCTCTGCAGATCTCCCCTGCTGAGGGAAGCCTCCCTGGAAACAGGGAGGGATGGATACAGGTCCCTGTCAGGGGTAGCAAGGAAAATCCATCCCGGCCCTCTTCTCCTCTTCCATTGCCCTTGCATAATAATTATGAGGCCCTGAAGGCTGAAGGCAGTGGGGATCAGACAGCTGAGGAGCAGCCATCAGGGGAGATGCCTAAGGCCAAGCAGTCCCCACCAACTATAACAACCAGCTCCACGAAGAAAAAGAGAAAGGTTATAGTTGTTGGGGACTCTCAGCTGGGGGGTACTGAGGGACCCATATGTCATCCTGAATCATCCCACAGGGAGGTCTGCTCCCTACCTGGGGCACGGGTAAGGGACATCACAAGGAGAATCCCGAAGCTAATCCAGTCCTCTGACTATTAGCCATTGTTGGAAATGCTAGAAGTGATGAAATTGATAAGAAGGGCACCAGGGTGATTATAAAGGAATTCAAGGCCCTGGGACAATTGATTGATGGGGCAGGAGCACAAGTGGTGTTCTGCTCAGTTCCCTCAGTGGCAGGGGTGTACACTGAGAGGAACAGGAGAACCCATGCCATCAACAATTGGCTCAGGGGATGGTGCCAGCAATGAAATTTTGTGTTCTTTGATCATGGGTCAACTTTTTACTGCACCCGCCCTGCTGGGTCCTGATGGAGTGCAATTATCTAGAAAGGTGTGGTGGGGTGAGAAAGTTCCCTCCCCACACACAGGGAAAGAAACCACAGCTAGCTCAGTCGGAAAAGCAGATGAAAGCTATATTTACAGGCGTAAATGGAATGCAATGAATATGTACACAAATATACAATATTTACAATATATACAGGAAAATACAACAATGAACACAATGCAGAAAAACCTTTTCCCTCCAGCCGGCCAGGGGGGTTCCCTGAACCCCCCTCTCTCCCTCCCCACCTCCCCTTTTTCCCAAAAAGGGTTAGAGAGAGAGAGAGGCAATTAAGGAAGAAAAATTCTGTTAGCTCAGAAAACGCATGCAAGAATTAGTGTTCTTATCTGGTTAGCTGTTAACTCAAGGCTGTTCCTGCTTCAGAAAGAGAGAAAGCCGTCCAGCCCACAGGACAGAAAAGCACAGACTGCACCCAGCCTGAACCCAGACCAGACACAGACTGAACTAACAGAACCCAAACTCAAAATTGCACTCACAGCTACCAATGAAATTAGTTTAGACTATCTTGTTTTTGTTCAAATATCAAAAACATTCAGCCAGAGTGTTCAGCAACTGTCTCTTTCCTAAAGGCATAGCATCAACCGGCCACAAAAGGGCAAGAGAGTCCTAGCACTAGAGTTGGCAGGGCTAATTAAGAGGGCTTTAAACTAGGTCTGAAGGGCGTGGGTGAGGAAATCAGTCCCTCTGAAGCATAGGGAGTAGGACACAAATTCAGATTTAATTGAGAAATCAAGAGCCCAGCTGAAGTGAATGTACACCAATGCAGGCAGCATGGGCAATAAGCAAGAAGAACTAGAAGTTCTGGTCCACCAGGATGCGTATGATATAGTTGCCATCTCAGAAACATAGTAGGATAACACGCATGATTGGAGTGCTGCACTGGGGGGTTACAGGCTCTTTTAGGAGAGACAGGCAAGGAAGAAGAGGAGGAGGGGTGGCTCTGTATATTAGGGAGTCACTCTCTGCCACAGAACTTGATGTAGAAAATGAAGGGATTGAGAGCCTGTGGGTTAAATTCAGAGGGAGGCCTAACAAATCTGACATCCTGGTTGGACTCTGTTATAGACCACCCAACCAGGATGAGGAGGCACATGAAATATTCTATAAGCAATTGGAGGCTGTCTCAGGATCTTCAGATCTTGTCCTTGTGGGTGACTTTAAACTGCCAGATATCTGCTGGGAACTTAATTCAGCAGAGAGGAAACAGTCCAGAAGATTCTTGGAGAGCATGGAGGACAGCTTCCTGATGCAGCTGTTGAGTGAGCCTACCAGGGGTCAGGCTCTGCTTGACCTGCTGTTCTCCAATACAGAAGGGCTGGTGGGAGACGTGACTGTGGGAGGCTGCCTAGGGTGCAGTGACCACGAGATAGTGAAGTTTTCAGTATGCAGGGAGATAGGGAGAAGCCCTAACAGAACCCTCACCTTGGACTTCCGGAGGGCAAACTTCAGCCTTTTTAAGAAACTTATTTGCAAAGTTCACTGGGTAGCAGCCCTCAAGAACCAAGGGGTCCAGGATGGTTGGAGCTACTTCAAACAGGAGCACTTGAAGGCACAGGAAAGATGAGCCGGCTGGGAAGGCGACCAGCCTGGATGAGCAAGCAGCTCCTGGAAGAACTAAGAGAAAAAAAGACTGTATCACCTTTGGAAGGAGGGGAAGGCTTCTTCTGATATTGTGACTGGTTTAGGCTATGCCTTTAAGAAAGAGACAGTTGCTGAACACTCTGGCTGAATGCTTTTGATATTTAAACAAAACCAAGATAGTCTAAACTAATTTCATTGGTAGATTGTAGAATGCAATTTTAAGTTTGGGTTCTGTTAGTTCAGTCTGGTCTGGGTTCAGGCTGGGTGCAGTCTGTGCTTCTCTGTCCTGTGGGCTGGACGGCTTCTCTCTTTCTGAAGCAGGAACGGCCTTGAGTTAACAGCTAACCAGATAAAAAAACTAATTCTTGCATGCGCTTTTGAGCTAACAGAATTTTTCTTCCTTAATTGCCTTTCTCTCTCTCTCTAACCCTTTTTGGGAAAAAGGGGAGGTAGGGAGGGAGAGAGGGGGGTTCAAGGAACCCCCCTGGCCAGCTGGAGGGAAAAGGCTTTTCTGCATTGTGTTCATTGCTGTATATTTCTGTATATATTGTAAATATTGTATATTTGTGTATATATTCATTGCATTCCGTTTATGCCTGTAAATATAGCTTTCATCTGCTTTTCCAACTGAGTTAGCTGTGGTTTCTTTCTTTGTGTGTGGGGAGGGAACTTTCTCACCCCACCACAGATATGTTTAAGGATCTTGTTAGATTATGTAGGAGAAAAATTGGAGAGGCAAAGGCCCAGTTGGAGCTGAAGCTGGCCACCTCTGTGATAGATAGTAAAAAGCATTTTTATAAAAATATTAATGCTAAAAAGAGGGGTAAGAAGAACCTCCACTCCTTATTGGACCTGGAGGGAAACACTGTAACTGAAGATGAGGAAAAGGCTGAGGTCCTGAATATCTTCTTTGCCTCAATTTTCAACAGTAAGGCAGGAGGAGTTCAGGACAAGTGGCCTCCTGAGCTGGGTATTGCAGTCAGGCAGCAGTGTATTGCCCTGGAAATACATGAGGAATTAGATCAGGACTTGCTGAGCCACTTGGATACTCACAAGTCCATGGGACCAGATCATTTTTCCCCAGTCCTGGCTTACCAGAGAGGTCCCAGATGACTGGAAACTGGCCAATGTGATCCCCATCCACAAGAAGGGTCGGACGGAGGAACCTGGAAACTCCAGGCCAGTCAGCCTGACCTCAGTGCCAGGGAAATTTTTGGAAGATTATCTTGGTGGCAATAACTGCACACCTGCAGGTCCTACCTCTCCAACCTCAACTCCTTCCATGATCAAGTGACCTGCCTGGTGGAGGTGGGGAAGCTTGTGGATGTAGTCTACCTGGTCTTCAGCAAGGCTTTTGACACTGTCCCCCACAGCAAACTGCTGGCCAAGCTGTCAGCTAGTGGCTTGGACAGCAGCACTCTGTGCTGGGTTAGGAACTGGCTGGAGGGCCAAGCCCAGATCCAGCTTGTGGCCAGTCACTAGTGGTGTCCCCCAGGGATCAGTGCTGGGCCCCATCCTCTTTAATATCTTCATTGATGATCTGGATGAGGGGATTGAGACAGTCATCAGCAAACTTGTAGATGACACCAAGTTGGGAGCAGATGTTGATCAGTTAGAGGGCAGAAGGGCTCTGCAGAGGGACCTTGACTGACTGGACAGATGGGCAGAGTCCAACAGGATGGCATTCAACAAATCCAAGTGCCTGGTGCTGCACTTTAGCCCAAACAACCCTATGCAAAGCTACAGGCTGTGGTCAGAGTGGCTGGAGAGCTGCCAAACAGAAAGGGACCTGGGGGTGTTGATTGACAGCCACCTAAACATGAGGCAGCAGTGAGCCCAGGTGGACAAGAAAGCCATCCTGGCCTGCATCAAGAATAGTGTGGCCAGCAGGAGCAGGGACATCATTGTGCCCCTGTACTCTGCACTGGTTAGGCCACACCTTGAGTCCTGTGTCCAGTTCTGGGCCCCTTAGTTTAAGAAGGAGATTGAGACTCAAACATGTCCAGAGAAGGGCAATGAGGCTAGTGAGAGGCCTTGAGCACAAGCCCTATGAGGAGAGTCTGAGGGAGCTGGGATTGTTTATCCTGGAGAAGAGGAGGCTCAGGGGAGACCTTCTTGCTTTCTACAACTACCTGAAGGGGGACTGTAGCCAGGTCTCTTCTCTCAAGCAACCAGCACCAGAACAAGAGGACACAGTCTCAAGCTGTGCCAGGGGAAGTTTAGGCTGGGGGTGAGGAGAAAGTTCTTCACTGAGAGAGTCGTTTGTCATTGGAATGGGCTGCCTGGGGAGGTGTTGGAGTAACCATCCCTGGGTGTGTTCACTAGGGGATTTGATGTGGCACGGTGCCATGGTTTAGTCATGAGGTCTGTGGTGATGGGTTGGACTTGATCATCTTTGAGGTCTCTTCCAACCTTGGTGATTCTGTGATTCTCCTCAGTTACAATATGCTTACATCCTTTTCTAAGATTAAACATGGCCTTCTCTTACTCAAGGAACAGAAAATCTTCCCCTACATTTCCCTCTTTCTTTCACTCAATTATTGATGAAGTGTGCATTCCTAACTCAAGGGCCAAATGGATATAAATTTCAGCTGTCAGAAATAAACGTCATCCTAGAAGGCCATTTCAAACTAAACCTGTCCAAAATAGATAACACTTTCAATCACGTGGGAGTCTTTGGATAACCCTGCATGATCAGTTTTGTGAAAACATGAATAACTGGTATGATCAACCCACTTCTACACTTTCCAGAATATTATGGGAAGTGCAGAGCAGCTGAGCCTGAGGTAGCAACACCAGAAATGTAGCTATTACTTCCTCAGTTTCCCAGAAAAACTCTCATTGTTCCAAAAGTGATTCTAACACTAAAACCAGGCACTGTGTCAACTGTACATATAGACTTAATGCCCATAATTATGGGTGCACTGCCTCCCGCCAGGGAGAGGACAGGGATAATGAAGATGACAGAATCTATTGGGATGTGTATATTCAGTGGTGTGGCACTTCAACATTTCAGAAGTACAGGGCATTGGTTGACCCAGGAGCCCAGTCCACCATAATACCACCAAATTATCAAGGGTCAGAGTCTGCAGCTATTCTGGGAATCACTGGTGGATCTCAAGAGTTAACTACTGTTGTGAAAGGACCTGATGCATCTTGTATTGGGAATTGATTTTCTGAGAGAAGGAAGTTTCTAAGACCCTAAGAGGTACAAATGGGCTTTTGGAGTAGCACCTGTAGAAATTGATGGAGGAAAATTGAGGTGGTCTATTAGATTTGAACTTTCAGAAGAATCTGCAGTTGTCCCTTGTGGGACAACATGAAATAGAGAATGTGAAATTGCCAGTTGCTTCTCAAACTATGCATCAGAGGCAATACAGAACCAATCATCACTTCTTCATGCCCATTCATAACTTGATTCATTAATTGAAAGGTCAGAATGTTACCAGCAAAATTCATTCACCATTCAACAGTCCAATTTGGCCTGTGTGAAAACCAAATGGAGACTGGCATCTGACAGTTGACTTCTGTGCCCTGAATGAAGTAACTCCACCCATAAGTGCAGTTGTACTGGACATGATGGAACTCCAGTATAAGCTGAAATCCAAACAAGCCAAATGGTATGCTACCATAGACATTGCTAATGCTTTCTTCTCTATTCTCATAGCAGAAGAATGCAGGCCTCACTTTGCCTTTACCTGGAGAAGAGTTCAATATACATTCAATTGCTTGCCAATGGGCTGGGTTCACAGCTCAAACATTTGTTATGCAGTGATCCATGGTTCTTTGGAGAATGGTGGAGCTCCAGAATACATCCAGTTCATTGACGATATCAACTGGGGTAAAACTGCCGAAGAAGTCTTCAAGAAAGGTAACAAAATCATTGACAGTCTCTTGAAAGCTGGTTTTGCTATTAAGTGAGACAAGGTGAAAGGACCTGCCAGAGAGATCCAGTTTCTGGAAGTGCAGTGGCAGGATGATTGCCTACACATTCCAATGGATGTGATAAACAAAGTCCCTACCATGGCAAATCCCATAAATAAGCAGGAAATTCTATTTTTATTAAGCACTGTGTGATTTTGGAGACTGCACATTCCTGGATAGATTCAGATTATGAAACCTCTGTATGATGAGACTCGAAAGAGAAACAGTTTCTATTGAGGACCTGAGCAACAAGCAGCATTTGACCAGATAAAGCAAGAAGTAGTCCAGGCAATGATTTTGGGACCTGTTCAAAGTGGTCCAAACATTAAGAACATTTTGTACCTGGCTGTGGTAGTGAGATATTCAGTTCTCCTCCACACACAAAGAAACCAGTGCTAACTCAGTCGGAGAAGTGAGAATGGACAAGCTATATTTACAGGCAGGATGAAATGCAGATGAATATATACACAATATACAGTATTTGCAATATATACAGAAATATACAGCAAAAAACGTAACACAGAAAATACCTTTCCTTCCTCCAGCCAGGAGGGTTCCCCCCAGCTGTACCCCCTCTCCCCCTACATCCTTTTTTCCCCAAAAAGGGGTTAGAGAGAGAGAAGGCAATTAATAAGGAGGAAATTCTCTTAGCTCAAAGTGTATGCAAGAATTAGTTTCTTATCTGTTAGCTCAGTTCAAGGTCAACTCTGTCCAGCACAGAGGAAAGGCAGCAGCTGTTCAGAGGGACTGAAACAGAGAGACAGACTGACTGAGATTCAAACTGAACTAAAGCTAAAAATTTAAAGTTGCATTCTACCAATCTACCAATGAAATTAGTTTAGACTTTATCTTTGTTTTTCAAAACATTCAGCCAGAGTGTTCCAGTAACTGTTCTTTTCTTAAAAGCACAGCCTGAAATGGTCACAATGGCTGCAAGTGACAATGTCCCAACCTGGTGTTTATAGCAAAGAACTCCAAGTAAGACACATGGACATCCACTTGGTTTCTGGAGTTGTTGTTACAAAGCCTCAATAACAAATTATACTCTAACAGAGAAAGATATACTAGCTGATTATGATGGAGTAAAAGCTGCTTCTGAAGTAGTTGGAACTGAGTCACAACTTCTTCTAGCTCCTATTACCAGTTTTGAATTGGATGTTCAAAGGTAAAGGTTCTTCACCACATCATGCGACAGATGCCACATAATCTAAGCAAATCATTCTGACAGCAGAGAGAGCTCAAATAGGAAATCCTGACAGACCTGGTCTGGTGGAGGTGATCACTGCTGTACAAAACCTCCAGAGGAGTCTCCTCCTTACAGTGATCTTTCTGATGATGAAAAGAAATATCGTTTGTTCACAGATGGTTCCCCTCCTCTTGTTGGAAACAAGAGGAGTTGGAAGTCTGCAGTGTGGAGTCCTACACACATAGTTGCAGATGCAAAAGATGGACATGGTGAATACAGCCAGAGGTAAAATCTGTCCAGCTCACTCTTGTCATAGCTGAATGTGAGAGATGCCCAAATCTATATCTCGACAATGATTCATGGATGGTAGCCAATGTTTTGTGGAGTTGGCTAAAGGACTGGAAAAAATAATGGTTGGTAGAGGAAAGGAAAGCCTATTTGGGCTGCTGATCTGTGACAAGACTTTGCTGCTCTCATTGAGAAAATTCCAGTGAAGGTGAGACACATTGATGTTCACATCAGTGTAAATATACTAATGAAAAACAACACAACTATCAGGAAGATTTAGCTGCAAAAGTTTCTCAAGTAGATACAAGCTGTGATCTTGACCTTGATTGCAAACATCAAGGTGAGCTCTTTTTAGCTCTGTGGGCTCATGATTCATCAGAACATCAAGGCAGAGATGCAACCTACCAATCAGCTCATGACATATCCATGGATTCTATCATAAAAGTCATACATGACTGTGACATTTGTGCTGCTAATAAGCAGACCAACTGATTCAAGCCCTTGTGGTATGGTGACTAGTGGCCTAAGTACAAGTATGGTGAAGCATGGCAGATTGATTACCTTTCTCTACCTTATTCTCAATCTGGTAATTAATATGTTCTGACTATGGTAGAGGCAAGCACTGGATGGTTGAAAACTTATCCAGTTCCTCATGCAACTGCACATAACACCATTCTTAGTCTGGAAAGACAAATCCTGTGGAGAAATGGAACTCCAGAGAGAATTCAGTCAGACAACAGAACTCATTTCAAAATCAATCTTGTGAAGAACTGAGCCAAAAAGCACAGCACTGAGTGTATATTCCACATTCCCTAAAATGCACCAGCTGCAGGGAAGATTGAATGCTATAACAATTTGCTGAAAACTACTCTGAAAGCCATGAGGGGTGGATCTTTGAAAAACTGGGAGAAACATCTAGCATAAGCAACCTGGCTGGTAAATAGTAGAGGTTCAGTGAATCGAGCTGGACCTGCACACTCAGATTTGCTATGAAAAGTAGAAGGTGATAGAGTTCCTGTTGTTAGAGAAAAGAATCTTTTGGGCAAAACTGTTTGGGTATTTTCTCCTTCAGCAGAGGCCAAACCTGTCCAAGGGGTGGTCTCTGCTGAAGGTCCTGGTCACACTTACTGGGTAATGCAAGAAAATGGTTAAATTCAGTGTAGTCCACAGAGAAATCTAACTTTAGCTGAGTGAGCTTAAATTCAGAATGCATAGTACAAGTGGTTAGGGGTTTCAGCTTCAGATATAGTATCATGCCCAAAAGAAGTATCAACAAGGAATCTACGGTGCACAAGCATGAACTCTGAATACCCTGAGACACCTGAGAGTACCTGCCTTTTTGTTAATCTATTCAGTGAAGAGACAAACTGTTTTCCTTATTTCCTGTTTTTGAACTTTTGAATCATCCATATCTGAGATAGCTGGAATGGAGGATAAACGGAATATATGAGCTTTATATACTCATTACTGTAGATATTTATTTAGATTAGACAGGTAGTATTAGCAATCGATGGAATTATTTATAAGGGGTGGATTGTGGTAGTCTCAGGCTGTGCCTAGAAAATTTTCCACAGATCTTGGACAGAAAGTAGTAGTATGTAAATAAATCACCCTTAGATATGAAAAAGGAAAATAATTATATGCTCTAAATAATGGCATTGGACTAATAAAAAACATGAGCCATTTTGTGTGCACTTTCTCTCTTTTTGCTTCCTCCACTCTGGCTGGTGCTTCTTCTGTTTTTTGCTCACCTTGGCTGCATTGCTTTGTTGTAGCTAAGTACTACCAAGCAACTCTCTGCTCTTTTCTCTCCTTTATCATGTACAGGGGGATAAGGATAGAAGAAGGGAAAGGGACGGTATTAGTAGCCCCTTCTGGTTTGTCAAAGGAGGTTCTTGTGTTGTTTGTAAATTGTCAGTATCTGTAAATATTGCAAATATTGTACATTTCGTACCTATTCATTGTATTTAATTTTAGATTGTAGTTTTGCTTGTAAATGCAGCTTCATTTGCTTCCAACTGAGGTGGTCTGGCCATTTTATGTTGGGGAGAATTTTCAACCCTGTACACAGCTGTATGAGTTTTAACAGGGCCAAGTACTGGGCCTTGTGCTTAGGTCACAAGAACCTCAGACAATGCTATAGGCTTGGGAAGGAGTGGCTAGAAAGCGGCCCAGAAGAAAATGACCTGGAGATGATGGCTAATAGTTGGCTGAACATGAGCCAGCAGTGTACCCAGTTAGATAAGAAGGCAAACAGCATCCTGCCCTGTTTCAGGAACAGTGTATCTAGCAGAAGTAAGGAAGACACCATGTCTCCATACTTGGCACTGGTGAGGCTGCATCTCAAATTTTGGGCCCCTCACTACAATGAATGTATTGAAGCGGTGGAGTGTGTCCAGAGAAGTGCAACAAAGCCGGTGAAGAGCCTGGAAAATAAATCCTATGAGGAACAGCTGAAGGAAGTGAGGTTATTAAATCTGGAGAAGAGGCTGAAAGAAGACTGCAGTGAGGTGGGATTCAGTCTCTTCTCCATGCTATCAAATTATAGAATGAGAGGAGATGACACCAGAGGAGGTTTAGATTTTATATCAAGATGTGGTGGTTCAGGCTGGGTGCCCCCCTGCTGCTGCCACACACACCTCCAGTGTTCCGAGTGTCCAGCCCAGTGGGTGGACACAGGAAGCTGCGTATTTCATCCCATAATGTTCTGCTCCATAATGTACCTGCAAAGTCCTACACTTCCTCTTTCTTCCCTCACCACTCCTATGGAGATGGTCCCTGTCTGGTAATGGAGGGGGAGTCATCTCAAGGCCTCTTCGGTCCTGGCCAGGCCTAGTGCCTGGAGGAGAAGTGGGAAGGGCAATCTCAGATCTGGCCAGCTGAGATTAGCTTAGAAATGGAAGGCAGGCAGGAAGAAAGAGCCCTGGGACTTCTGGGTGTACCTGCAGGTGGGGAGAAGGGAAATGCTGGGAGGCTTCTGGGTATGCTTTGGGATCTCATAGGCTTCCAGATTCAACAAGTTATCTACATCCTACTGACCCAGCTGCAACTTACAGTGGAAATGTGTTTTTCTTTTATATCTGTAAACTGCATTTTAACATAATTTAGAAAGCAGGTCCTCAGACAAAACAATAAGATAATTAGTCCTGCACTAAGAAGACAATGCTTCTGAACCCACTAATCTTTTGCATGGGCAGGGTGGTGGTATACTAAAAGCAGAGCCAAATCCTGTAGAACCTATTCCTCTTTATGAAATATGAACACATATAATACAACATGAAGCAAATCCTTTTTGGTGTTCTCATTACAGTGACACAAAACACTTCTCTATGCATATGAGTTACTGTGAACAGTAACATTGACAGTGCAGGTCAGCTCTGAGAGTGAGAATGAAAATATCTCTGCATTGTCCCTTGGATGCTCCCCAAACCATAAATGGTGTATATTTAAGCACAAAATTTAATGTTTGTCCTCTGAGAGAGCATTTTAATCAGGTGTTTGCTCATTTTTGGGCCATGCCACCTTTTGCAGCTCTCAGACATTCAGAGATGCTGGTGTATCCTGTACATGAATTTATCCCTGCCTGGCCCTGTGAGCTGTTTTACCATACAGCAAGGCTGCAACCCAACAAAAAGCAGTAAGAAGGATCCAACTCACAGCTGTGCTGCTTTTGCACCAGGCTAAGGAGTTTCCACAAAGTTTCTCTCCTGATCTACTAGTTATGTGGAAACAACTCTATATCAATTACAGAAATTGCCTTCAGAGGTATACACTTGCTCTTTCACCCACACACTGTATTTGATTAGAATAAAACTTGGATCCATTTAAAGGAAAGCAGATGCAAACAACCCCCTTTTTAACTTTATTCTGTGATTCAGACTATTCTAAACCAGTGGATCTAAACAATTGTTGAGTACTATACTCCTAGTGTTTTATTGGTTTTGTGATTCCTGCTTGGATGAAATGTGGTTTTCTACAAAGAAAGAAGACTGGGAGCTCAAACCAGTCCATCTGTCACTCTCTGCGACAAATCTGGAGGTAATTTAGTACCATCTCTTTCTGTGAAGGTATCTGTGCTCAGAGACATTTCATCACTGCCAATGTGACCACTGGCTCCAGGCAGTTGTTTGGGCAGCTCAGCATCTTCTTGCTGGTTCTTCACAAGCTCTTTTGTCAGATTGAGAAACACCTATGGAGCAAGAAAATATGAAGGAAAGTTGGTCCAAATAACTCCATTTACCAAAACAATAATAATCAGAATGCACCCTCCTACTTTGTAGCTATAGCTTGCTCAGCAGTTGTGGATTACAAACCTCTTTCTGTTCGCCCTTTGTGCTCTGTGAGAGAAGCTCACCTCTTTTCAATAGGAAACTTTTGCTGTACAGCTCCTTGTCACATCCTGTTTCTCTCCTGCTGCAGCAGTGAGAACCTACACCTTTGCAGCTGCCCCCTGGACTTACTTTCTCTTAATAGGACCTGATAGCTGACTACTGAGTAAGTGCAAATGAGGCTGTGTTTCAGCTCAGGCCCTACATAACTCTATGCTCTTTATGCCCACACAGTAAGCAGCACACAGAAGCTCTCCCTGCATGACACCTGAAAAAAAAAAGAAGGGCTGTTTCCCTGGAATATTTTTCCCTCTGGGCTCCAACAATCCTGGCTGCCTCCATACTGGGAGTGTGCACAGTTGTGGCACTTGAGCTGCATGTGAGACCTGTTGTATAACTCCTTGCTGCCTCAGGAAAGCACTTTTAAAGCAAGAATTTCTAAGCAGAACAGTAACAAATCTCCCTCCTTTTTTTCTGCAAGAAAAGTGTCTTCACTGCTGATTATGGGATATGAACACACTGGAATGTGTCCAGAGAAGGGCCATGAGGATGATCAGAGGGCTGGAGCACCTCTCCTATGAGGACAGACTGAAGGAGTTGGGGCTGTTCAGTCTGGAGAAGAGAAGACTTCCAAGTACAATACAATACAATAAACCAGGTTGGAAGAGACCTTCAAGATCATCGCATCCAACCTATCAGCCAATCCAACCCACCCAGGTGACCTAATTGTGGCCTTCCAGTATCTGAAGGGGACCTACAAGAAGGCTGGGGAGGGACTTCTCAGGATATCAGATAGTGATAGGACTAGGGGGAATGGAATGAAGCAGGAGGTGGGGAGATTCAGGCTGGACATGAGAAGGAAGTTCTTCACCATGAGAGTGGTGAAGCCCTGGAATGGATTGTCCAGGGAGGTGGTTGAAGCCCTGTCCCTGGAGGTGTTTAAGCCCAGGCTGGATGAGGCTCTGGCCAGCCTGATGTAGTGTGGGGTGTCCCTGCCCATGGCAGGGGGGTTGGAAGTAGCTGATCCTTGTGGTCCCTTCCAACCCTGACTGATACTATGATACTATGATCTCCTTTTGTCACTGTGCTTGTGGTTCTCTGTAAAATATTCACTGCTTTTCCATTTAAACTTTTTCCACCACTTCTGCAATCCGTTTGTCTGAGTCTCTTTTTTTTTTCTGCCCATGGTGGGAGGGAAGGAAGGATCGGACCTTCAACCCACCACACAGGAAAAAGAATAGTCAGCTGTTGGAACAGGTTGCCCGGGGAGGTGGTGGAGTCATTGTTCCTGAAGATATTAAAAAAACCCACATAGACATGGAACTGTGGGACATGGTTTAAGGGACATGGTGTTATTTTAGATCAGTGGTAGGACTTGATGATCTTAGAGGTCTTTTCCACTCAAAATGATTCTATGATCCTTCATTTAAAAACACAATGTAAGCTTACTGACATCAATCTCAAAAGCGTTGTTCTCTTAAGTATTTTTCAATTTCCCATTGTGTATATTGTTTGGGGGGGTTTATACAATAAATTTATTTGGAAGATTCAGTCCTCATACTCCCTCCAGGCTTATTTTCATCACCCCCTCTCTATTCAATATTATCAGCACCATCCAACTCATCACAATACTGCCTGAATTAAATGCAACTTGTTTCCTTTTGGTGGAGGCTTTGAATAAATCCTTCATCTGGAAGAGCCTTGTATGTTGTATATTTCCAGAAGACAGAGCAATTCCCTTGTCAATCACAGTGGCTCTGTCAGTAGTAGGTTTCACCAAAATGTGTTCCAACTGTATCATGGATGACAAACAGCTGAAATTACCAACTGTGTTAATCCTGGCCATCCTTTAAGCTTTTCTCTGACAGAACATTCAAATTTAAATCTCACTACAGGCAGAAACTAGTATCAAAGTTTCTTCTTTCTTCTCACCAATACGGTTTGGCTGAAAACTCTGACTTACATTGCAACCAAAGTTGCCACAAGTCACAGTTACACATATCTAGATGTGTACCTTGAGTCCTGGAACACCAGTTTTCTCATGCTTAGACAGACTGGGTTTTGGCCTCAGATGGCTTAGTATGCGCTCAAAGCTCCAACCAATAGTGTAGAAATCTCCATGCATGGAACTGTCTAGGCCTGAACATATCCTGTTGACCCATGTGGCACTCAAGTATAGTGCCTTGAAAGCTGGATTCCTTGCCATTTCTCGGAAGATTAATCTCCACAATACTAGTTGTTTCTTGTGGGAAAATGTGATGAATCTGCAGACCCTCTGATGAGCCAGGAAGAGCTCAACTTCAACAACATCACTGTGTTCCCTTGAGAATCTGGAAAGTCCCTGGATTGAATGTTTGAGGATAAGTGTGGTGGTTTGAGCCTTAACTGGAAGTTAAGAGCTCAGGTGGGGGCAAGGTTGAGAATCTCTCCCCCACTCCCCCCCTCCTCCCTCCCAACAGAGAGGGGAGAAAAGGAAGGAGCAAATCCACCAAACAATAATTTGGAGTCGGGTTGGAAGTAGAGAGGTAAAGAGTTGTCTTTAAACAACATATATATATAACTATAACAGGAAAAGGTTCACAAGGGCAAGGAACAAGGACAGATGGGAGGGGGACAAAAATAAGAGAATAATACAAAACCAGCCTTTCTCTGAGGAAGCGTGGAGGCAGCAGGGAGAAGAATCAGGTCTGACCACATGGCAGAAGAGCAGGAGGGCAGCTGCAGTAGCTCTCATCCAGCAGAGGCAGGAGCCAGAAAAGCAGGGGCCAGCAGTTATGTCCTGCTTTTTATACCCTAGCTGGGCAGGGAGTGGGGAGTGGAACAGACTTAGCTTCCCAGGGGAAAAATGCCCTGTAAGGAGTGAAAAGCACCTGCAAGCCCTCCACCCTGCTTTGGTTTTTTGTTTTCAGAAAAGGGCATTAACCCACCACAATAAGAAACCACAAAATGAGATAGGGGAGCCACCTGGGCTAGCTTAACAAGTAACAATAGCAATGCTATCACTAACCAGTAAGAATCTTGAGAAAAGGTTGTTAACCAATCACATGCAGCCACACTAACATACATACACACAAATTGCTGGGATAAATGAAGTCTCCTTGCCTCTATACTCTGCATGCCACGTGTGTATGTTTTTGTTGCTTTGGCTGTCATCCATTACAGCCACAGTTTCTAATTGGTAGTGCAATACAACCAGAAACATAAAGCAATTGGAAGAGAAGCTGTATACTAAGGATCTCCAATCTGAAACAAACAAAAACAAAGAGAGATGAGATGTGGCACTTCAGAGAGGGAGGAGATTAACATGTTACTAGGCTCTGAAAGTAGATATTTTTAAATTAAAAGGTGTATATCTAACACACCAAGAAAAAAAATTGAGTGACTGACACGAGCTAAGTATGACTCTGGTCCCATCTCCTGGAAGGTATTTGTGAGTAAAAGAGTCCATCTACATGAGAAAGTAGTGCAGCATTATAGCAGTAGCTCTCAACAGCAAGGACCCAGCGTACACAAAGAAATGTGTTGCAGGGAATTGCTTCTGATTAGCTATAGCCTCATTCTATGAAAACAACACCTGAAGCATATTTGGCATACTTCTGATTTGTCTTTCTACAGAAGTAACACAGTTACAATAATACAATACAATACAATAAACCAGGTTGAAAGAGACCTTCAAGATCATCGCGTCCAACCTATCAACCAATCCAACCCACCTAAACAACTAGATCATGGCACCAAGCACCCCATCAAGTCTCCTTCTGAACACCTCCAATGATGGTGACTCCACCACCTCCCTGGGCAGACCATTCCAATGGGCAATCACTCTCTCTGTATAGAACTTCTTCCTAACATCCAGCCTAAACCTCCCCTGGTGCAGCTTGAGACTGTGTCCTCTTGTTCCGGTGCTGGCTGCCTGGTTGAAGAGGCCAACCTCTGCCTGGCTACAACCTCCTTTCAGGTAGTTGGAGAGAGCAATAAGGTCACTCTCAGTGTCCTCTAATCCAGGCTAAGCAACCCCAGCTCCCTCAGCCTCTCTTCATAGGTCTTGTGTTCCAAATCCCTCACCAACTTCATTGCCCTTCTCTGGATATGTTCCAGCAAGACAAGATCCTTCCTATACTGAGGGGCCCAGAACTGGACACAGGACTCAAGGTGCGGCCAAACCAGTGCAGTGTACAGGGGCAGAATGACCTCCTTGCTCCTGCTGACCATACTGTTCCTGATGCAGGCCAGGATGCCATTGGCCATCTTGGCTGCCTGGGCACACTGCAGGCTCATGTTTAGCCTCCCATCAACCAGCACCCTCAGGTCCCTCTCTGCCTGGCACCTCTCCAGCCATTCTGACTCCAGCCTGTAGCACTGCCTAGGGTTGCTGTGGGCAATGTGCAGAACCCAGCACTTGGATGTGTTCAATCTCATGCCATTGGATTCTGCCCATCTGTCCAGCCTGTCAAGGTCCCTCTGCAAAGCCTCTCTGCCCTCCAGCAGATCAACTCCTACCCCCAGCTTGGTGTGGTCTGCAAATTTACTGATGATGGACTCAATGCCCTCATCCAGATCATCAATAAAGATGTTGAAGAGCATGGGGCCCAGCACTGATCCCTGGGGCACACCACTACTGACTGGCCACCAGCTGGATGTGGCACCATTCACCACCACTCTCTGGGCTCGGCCCTCCAGCCAGTTCCTAACCCAACACAGTGTGCTCCCGTCCAAGCCATGGGCTGCCAGCTTGTCCCGGAGTTTGCTGTGGGGGACAGTGTCAAAGGCCTTGCTGAGGTTCAGGTGGACTACATCCACAGGCCTCCCCACATCCACCAGGCGGGTCACCTGATCATAGAAGGAGATCAGGTTGGTCAGGCTGGACCTGCCCTTCCTAAATCCATGCTGGCTGGGCCTGATCCCTTGGCCATCCTGGAAGTGCTGTTTGATCGCACTCAAGATGACCTGTTCCATAATCTTGCCTGGCACTGAGGTCAGGCTGACAGGCCTATCATTCCCTGGCTCGTCCAATTGGCCCTTCTTGTGGATGGGCACCACGTTGGCCAGCTTCCAGTCTTCTGGGACCTCTCCAGTGAGCCAGGACTGCTGAAAAATGATGGAGAGCGGCTTGGCCAGCTCATCTGCCAGCTCTCTCAGCACCCTAGGATGGATCCCATCTGGTCCCATGGACTTGTGAGGGTCCAAGAGGCTCAGAAGATCTCTAACTGTCCCATCCTGGAACAGAGGAAAACTATGCTGCTCCCTGGCTCCTTCTGCCAGCTCTGCAGGCCAGCTCTCTGGAAGACGTTCTGCCCTGCTAGTAAAAATTGAGGCAAAGAAGGTGTTAAGTACCTCTGCCTTTTCCTCATCCTTTGTTACAACGTTCCCCTCCGTGCCCACCAAGGAGTGGAGGTTGTCCTTGCCCTTCCTCTTGCTATTAATATATTTATAGAAGGACTTTTTGTTGTCTTTCACAGCAGAGGCCAGTCTGAGCTCCAAATGTGCTTTTGTCTCCCTAATTTTCTTCCTACAAGACCTAGCAACATCCCTAAATATTCCGTACGTTGCCTACCCTTTCTTCCAAAGATGATACACCCTCTTTTTTTCCCCTTAGTTCTTTTAGAAGTTCATTGACCATCCAGGCTGGCCATCTGCCCCAGCAGCTCATCTTCTGGCACATTGGCACAGCCTGTTCCTGCACCTTCAAGAGTTCTTCCTTGAAGTAGATCCAGCTCTCCTGGACCCCTTTATTTTTGAGGGCTGTTTCCCAAGGAACCTTCTGAGTTAGCTCCTTGAGTAGCCTGAAGCTTGCCCTCCTGAAGTCCAGAGTGGAGGTCCTCTTGCTACCCCTCTTGGCTTGGCTGAATACCGAAAACTCAATTATCTCGTGGTCAGTGATGCGTAAACCCCCTCAGACCACCACATCACCCATCAGCCCTTCCCTGTTGGTGAAGAGGAGGTCACGCAGAGCCTTACCCCTGGTAGGCTCGCGCAGCACGTGGGATAAGAAGCTGTCCTCCATGCACTCTAAGAACCTCCCAGACTGCCTCCTCTCTGCTGTGTTGAGATCCCAGCAGATATCAGGCAGGTTGAAGTCACCCATGAGTACAAGGTCAGGTGATCTTGGGACAGCCTTAAGCTGCCTATAGAATGCTTCATCAACATCTGTTGAGTATGAACATAGCTATCAATTAAACCTAGTTTTCCCCTTTTAGAGCAGTGTTTATAGACAATTTACTGTGAGAATCTTTTCAGAGACAGATAGTCTTAGTTTCTATACCTGGTCTGATACCTGTGAAATGTACCTTCATATATTTATTTACACAATGAATAATGAGTGAAGTGGTGATGGCTGTCTTGGTAATTGAGTTTCAAATAGTTGGTCATAAAGAGAAAAACTGCCAGAAAATCTTCAACTCCTGATATGGAGACAACAGGGTTTTGGCTTCTGAGGAAGCTAGTTAGTAAGGTTCCCCTGGGTATCTGCTTTTGAAAGTGCTGGGGGCAGATAAATGCTGCTCAGTTTTGAACAGATGGGTGATTACCAACTAGCAAGAGCAAGTGCGCTATTCTTCACCTGGGACCAGGCAACGCTCTTCATATGTACAAACTGGAACATGAGAGTCTGGAGCCCATCACCACCTACCTGAGGGTTTGGGCTGATAGCTAGTTATTAGTCAACAGGGTGCTGTGGTAACCAAAAAGGCTGTGTCTTAGGGTGTGTCAGAGATAGCCAGTCAAGGTAGATGACTGCCCCACTCTACATCACACTAATGTGGCCCCACTTTGAGTACTGTGTGCAGTTTTTGGGGTCCTTAATGTAAATACTTCTAACTATTACAGTGTGTCCAGAGGAGGGCAACAAAGGTATAAGGGCAAGACTTAGGAAGAATAGCTGAGGTCACTTGGCTTATTCAACTAGGAGAAAGTGGAGGGGTGATGTTATCTCAGTCTGCAACTTCCTCAAAAAGGCAACAGAACAAGAAGTGATGATCTCCTCTTTCTGGTGACCACCAACAGGACATGAGAAAATTAAATTAACTTGTGACAGTTTTAGGCTGTGCCTTTAAGAAAGGGACAGCTACAGAATTCTCTAGCTGAAATGTTTAGGTGTAAGAAAGGAAAACAAACATAATTCTAAATGAATAGAAATATGGCTTTAAGAACTTACATTCTGCATTCAGTCTGTTCTTCAGCCTCTTTTTCTTCTGTTCCTGGCCAGCCTGCATGCAACTGAACTTGGACTGAAACTTATGAGATAAGAAAACTAACTTTTCTTAACTACTGCTTTGAACTAATGGAATTTCCCTTAATATCCGTTTCTCTTTTAATCCTTTTTCCATCCAATCAGCCCTTGCACAGGAAAGAGGGGAGAAAGGGGTTTTGTGGGGGAGCCCGGGGGGGATTCTCCTCAGGAGGGTGTTTCTGTGTTATGTTCTTTCCTGTATATTTCTGTATATACTGTAAATACTGTATATTTTGTATATATTCATTGCATTTCATTCTGCTTGTAAAAATACTGCTTTTTCATTCACTTCTCCAACTGAGTCTATCTGTACTTTATGTGGTGGGAGGATTAAACTTTCACACTACCACATAAATAATTGGCTGCCCTAATGTGTGCCTCAGAATAATTACTTTCCAGACGCAGGGTGAAATTTGCTTGATTTATTTCTGCTCAGATCAGGGAAGTGAGAATGAAAATGCTGTGGATTTTAAAACATCTAGTTTTCTCAATTTTCAGCATTTTGGTGTACAAATATTTACTGGGACTGGTGTGTGATCATTTAGGCAGATACTTAATGTACAAATTTTACTTAGGGTTTAAGTATAAAATTCATCTTCTCTACGATTGGTGTTTGAGATTCTTTTGGCTTAAGAAGTACAGGAATGTGACTGCTATGGCACTGCCCATTGAGATACATGAGTTTAAGATCTCAGTAGGTGAAAGAGTAATTCTAAGTGATGGCTGGGATCCAAAGGTGATTTATTTGATGTGTGTGAATCTGCTGTTGGTGATAGTGATCATGTACTTGTTAATTGCACTGTACTGGGAGAAGAAAGTGTCTAAGACTCATTTCATTTTCAAGCATAGACCAAGGTGGAGGAGACAGAGGTCTAACCCGAGTTCAGAGATTTCTAGTGATGAGGAGAGTGGATAATCTAAATCAGTTAAGAACAGAGCTAAACAGGCCATTGGAAAGGCTGCTTTGAAAGGTGCTGTTGGTGATTCCGGCAATCAGCCATCGGCAGCCCCCAAGATGGCAGCCCCCCATGTCCTCGGCAGGCATTAGAGGGGCAAAGCCATTTCCTTCTTCATTGGCAGGACCAGAAGTGTCCTCTGCAGCAGCTGTTTCATCTCAAAACCTGTCAGCTTCTGTTGAGGCAGCTGTGAATTTTAACACAGCTCCAATTAAGCAAGTAGCAGCTTTAGATAAGAGAGGTGGAAGGCACAGAGTGGTTCCAGGAGCCAATAGGGTAGAACAAAAAGATCCCACCTGCTGCTGATGAGGGAACTTCTGCTAAAAAAGATCTTTTCTTAAAGATATAGCTGAGTTATTGAGACCATCACTGGATGGAGATCCAGCAGGGCAGATTGCAGGTCCTGGTAAGACAGCAGCTAATGGAGGTGCTTCTGAGCTTAAAGAGAACCTTAGAAGAGTGGCATCAGGCTTACGGGGACAACACGTTCAAGAAGATGAGACAGATGAGGAAGGGGATGACATTCAAATGCAAGCGCCCCCCACTAGGAGTTAAGGTATGTGAGGAAGGATTACATCAGAGCAGAGAATGAGCCAATTCTAGCTTGGCTTGGCAAATGTTTTGATACAGGTGTACCAGCACTAATAGTGGGAGAAAAATCAGCATTTCAGCTAGGCATTCTCTCAAAGGATAGTGGACTAGATAGATATCTAAGCAGGTGTCTCAGTATGGTTTCTCTGTAGGCACACCTCTTATTGGCAGTTCTCATGAGATCATAGAATTACAGAATCACAGTATCACAAAGGTTGGAAGAGATCTCAAAGATCATGAAGTCCAACCCATCACCACAGACCTCATGACTAAACCATGGCACAAATCCCCTCTTGAACACCTTCAGGGATGGTGACTCCACCACCTCCCTGGGCAGCACATTCCCATGGTGAATGACTGTCTCAGTAAAGAACTTCCTCCTCACCTCGCGCCTAAACTTCTCCTGGTGCAGCCTGAGACTGTGTCCTCTTGTTCTAGTGCTGGGTGCTTGAGAGAAGAGACCAACTCCCTCCTAGCTACAACCACCCTTCAGGTAGTTGTAGAGAGCAACAAGGTCTCCCCTGAGCCTCCTCTTCTCCAGGCGAAGCAACCCCAGCTCCCTCAGCCTCTCCTCATAGGGCTTGTGCTCCAAACCCCTCACCAACTTTGTTGCCCTTCTCTGGACACATTCCAGCAAGTTAACAGCCTTCCTGAACTGAGGGACCCAGAACTGGAGACAGGACTCAAGGTCTGCCTAACCAGTGCAGAGTACAGGGGCATAATGACCTTCCTGCTCCTGTTGGCCACACCATTCTTGATATAGGCCAGGATGCCATTGGCCTTCATGGCCACCTGGGCACACTGCTGGTTCGCATTTAGGCAGCTGTCAATCAGCACCCCCAGGTCCCTTTCTGCCTGGTTACTCTCCAGCCACTCTGACCTCAGCCTGTAGCTCTGCATGGGGTTATTGTCACCAAAGTGCAGCACCAGGCACTTGGATTTGTTGAATGCAATCATGTTGGACTCTGCCCGTCTTTCCAGTTGGTTGAGGTCCCTCTGCAGAGCGCTTCTGCCCTCTAACAGATCAACACCTGCTCCTGACCTGGTGTCATCTACAGGTTTGCTGATGTCTGTCTCAATCCCCTCATCCAGATCATCAGTGAAGATATTAAAGAGGATGGGGCCCAGCACTGATCCTTGGGGGGCACCACTAGTGACAGGCCTCCAGTTGGATCTGGGCTCGGCCCTCCAGCCAGTTCCTAACCCAGCACAGAGTGTTGCTGTCCAAGCCATGAGCTGACAATTTGGCCAGCAGTTTGCTGTGGGGGACAGTGTCAAAGGCCTTGCTGAAGTCCAGGTAGACTACATCCACAAGCTTCCCCACCTCCACCAGGCAGGTCACCTGATCATAGAAGGAGATAAGGTTGGAGAGGCAGGACCTGCCTTTCCTAAATCCATGTTGGCTGGACCTGAGCCCTTGGCCATCCTTCAGGTGCGCAGTTATTGTTGCCTTTGACTGTTTTAGGCTATGTCTTTAAGAAAGGGACCTTTGGTTTCCTTTTTACACCAAAACATTCAGCTAGAGTGTCTCAGTAACTGTCCCTTTCTTAAAGACATAGCCTAAAACAGTCAAAGGCAGCAATAACTTCACTGTACTTCATCCTGCTTGTAAATATAGCTTTTCCATTATTTTTGCTTCGCTGACTGAGTTAGCCATGGTTTCTTTGTGTGTGTGGGAGAACTGAACCTCTCACCACCACGTAATTTATTGGTGCCCAACATGGGGCTTGAGCCCACGACCCTGAGATTAAGAGTCTCATGCTCTACCGACTGAGCTATAGAGTCTCTACCATGGCAAATCCCATGAACATGCAAGAAACTCTATGTTTCTTTGGTATAGTGGGATTTTGGAGACTGCACATTCCTGGATACAGTCAGGTTGTGAAACCTCTGTATGATGTGATTCAAAAGAGAAACAGTTTCTAGTTGGGACCTGAACAACAAGCAGCCTTTGACCAGATAAAACAAGAGGTAGGTCAAGCAATGGTCCAGATATTAAGAACATTTTGTACACGGCTGCAAGTGACAATAGTCCAGCCTGGTACTTGTGGCTAAGAGCTCCAGGTGAGACACATGGACATCCTCTTGGTTTCTGGAGTCAAGGCTCCGAAGATTGGATAGACAGTATGAGCAGCCAATGAAATTGTTTAGAAGGGGTGGATTGTGATATTTTTGGCTGTGCCTTTAAGAAAGGGACAGCTACAGAATTCTCTAGCTGAAATGTTTAGGTGTAAGAAAGGAAAACAAACATAATTCTAAATGAATTTCATTGGTAGATCAGTAGAAATGTGGCTTTAAGAACTTACATTCTGCGTTCAGTCTGTTCTTCAGCCTCTTTTTCTTCTGTTTCTGGCCAGCCTGCGTGCAACTGAACTTGGACTGAAACTTATGAGATAAGAAAACTAACTTTTCTTAACTACTGCTTTGAACTAATGGAATTTCCCTTAATATCCGTTTCTCTTTTAATCCTTTTTCCATCCAATCAGCCCTTGGATAGGAAAGGGGGATGAAAGGGGTTTTGGGGGAGCCTGGGGCGGATTCTCCTCAGAAGGGTGTTTCTGTGTTATGTTCTTTCCTGTATATTTCTGTATATATTGTAAATACTGTATATTTTGTATATATTCATTGCATTTCATTCTGCTTGTAAAATACTGCTTTTTCATTCACTTCTCCAACTGAATCTAGCTGTGCTTTATGTGGTGGGAGGATTAAACTTTCACACTACCACATAAGTTTATCAGAAAAGTTTAGATGGAACATGAGGAAAATGTTCTTTACTTAAAGGGTGGTCAATCAGTGTAACAGCTTCTTTAGGGATTTGGCCAGTCATATTTCAAGGTGAGTGTACAATGTTCATTTCCACAAGATTTAGTTTGAGGTTGTCCTACAAAGTTCTTATGTGTCTTCTCCAATCTCTGAGATTCTATGATTCTAAGATCAGTAAATTGTTCAGTGCATTTAGTCTCTATTTCATTTCCTTTGGTTCTAACTGTGAACAGGCCTTTTAATTCTTAACCTTTCTCTATTTAGAGTCTTACATCCATGTGATGGTCCCTCAATCTAGGAAAGCACATTCAACATTGGAGAATCTCTTAGCTAGCATAACAGAAGGCAGTAAAAGCAAGCCAGATGCACAATTCAAAAAATCTTAAGGATTTTCTTTTGAAGCACTTAGCTATTATACAGAAGGAAGAACTATACAGAAGGAAGAACTCCACACTTTCCATCATCAATATTGAAAACAATCCAGGGCTTATACATGATCACTCTGACAAGAACAATAGATGACCAAACATCTGTGAGTTCAGAGGTTCATATTGGATCAAAAATTACTTCCAATTGCAGTAATAAAGGAGTTATTATTTCATTTTAAAAAATAATATTTTAAAATATTTTAAATATTTTGGATCTTACCTGTCAAATAAATGTTTGTTACGCAGTTATACGTATGGAATGCCTCTGTATGGAATATTTAAATTCCCCTGTAATCAGCAATGGTTAGGCGTCACCTTGAGTCCTGTGTCCAGTTCTGGGCCACTTAGTTTAGGAAAGATGTTGACTTGCTCAAATGTATCCAAGGAAGGGCAATGAAGTTGGTGAGAGGTTTGGAGCACAAGCCCTATGAGGAGAGGTTGAGGGAGCTGGGGTTGCTTAGCCTGGAGAAGGGGAGCCTCAGAGGAGACCTTATTGCTCTCTAATCTACCTGAAGGGTGGTTGTAGCCAGATGGGGGTTGGTCTCTTCTACCAGACAACCAGTGTCAGAATCATAGGACACAGTCTCAAGCTGCACCAGGGGAGGTTTAGGCTGGATGATAGGAAGACATTCTTCACGGAAAGAGTGATTGGCTGCCGCAATTAAGAGACGGAACTCAGCCTGATGCAGGCTAGGTGTCCAGTTTATTACACAAAATCCTTTATAAAAGCTTATACAATACAAAAAAGCAACCTACTACTGGAGCAGGGACCCCAATACAACAATCTGGTATGTCTCAAGTCTTACACACTCCAGTCATAACAACCATTCATCATCAAATGTATGCCCTCCTCCAACCACACTGATGGAGCATAATTCACAAGCCATCAAGGCCAACACTATCCCCTCTTATCAGGCCAGCAGTGCTTGGAGCTCGGCTCTCCAAGATTTAACTCTTCAAATTCCCCCTTCTGTTGTATAACAAGAATCCCTTTAACAAAGCAATTAATCAAACTCTATAAGCATTACAATAAACAAGGCAAAAAAGGTAGCAAAAAGAATAAAGCAGTAAAACAATAAACAAGGCAAAAAAGGTAGCAAAAAAAATAAAGCAGTAAAACAATAAACAAGGCAAAAAAAGTAGCAAAAAGAATAAAGCAATAAAAGCATACATAATCATTCTAAGAAAACTACAATCCCAGAGGAAAAAGTCCCCAATTACCAAGCAATTTAAAAGATGAAAGAACTAGCCACTTATCCAAAGACAGTCCTACTAAACAAGTAGAAAAGAGGGGTTCTCGGGAAGATTGACCAGAAATTTGCAGCTCACTGTCTCTCAGTATCAATTACTCCTGTTCAACTTCCTCCTTTAAAGATGATAAAGGCTCCCGAAAAGGTCAAATATTCTTAGCTGGAATCCACCGAGGGCCTCTCTGTGGAAACACAAGCATACCCTCTACCCCATGTTACTAAAGGGTATGGCCCTAAAATCTTTCCTGATTCAGGGTCTTGAATCAACACTGGTGCTTTTTCTCGTGTTTCCAAAGAAGCATTACTGCTAAAATGTCGAATAATAGGAGGATTACTATCTACTAAGGAGCAATTTAAAAAATTAAATACATACAGAGCTTTCTGCAATCTTTCCTCTGGTGTTGTACCTCACATTCCCCCTTTCTGTTGACAAATTGTAGGACTATTTTTCATTCCTTGTGGAAGCACAACCCAATGGTATCTCTGCAAAGGTTGTTGCATGTTAATGTTTGGAACTGAAAAAGCAAATTTAGGAGCATCATTTGGATGTAAAGGAATGCTAAAAAAGCAGTCTTTTAGGTCAATAAGAGTTAAATGCCAGTATCGTGGTATCATTGTAGGTGAGGGTAGCCCTGATTGAAGGCTCCCCATATCTTCCATAACATCATTAATCTTTCTGAGATCATGGAGTAAGCACCACTTGCCTGTTTGTTTTTTGATGACAAAAATAGGAGAATTCCAAGGACTTGTGGAGGGTACAATATGCCCTTTTCCCAATTACTCTGTGACCAGTTCTTGAAGTGCACAAAGCTTTTGCAATGGTAGGGGCCACTGATCCACCCAGACAGGAGTATTTGCTTTCCAAGTTTACTGAAGGGTGTCACGCACCGCAATGGCTCCCTCTAAAAATGGGTGTTCATGGTCATCCCCCATTGTGAAAGCACATCATGACCCCATAGCACCATAGGCACGGATAAAACAAAGGGTTTCACAGAAGTTATATGTCCCTCTGGTCCCTGAATCAGAATGAAATTCAGGCTCTGATGACTTTCTCCAGCTCCCCCTATGCCTGCCAGTGCCTGAGATGCACTAGCTACAGGCCAGCGGGGGGGCCATTTAGCTTTAGAAATCACTGTGACGTCTGCTCCAGTATCAATAATACCACTAAGCACTGCGTTCTGCTGACCATACATCAGGACACATTTGACAAATAGGACATTTTTTGAGAGATAGTCTGTACCCACAGAATCTGTGGATCCCCAGTAGACCCGAATCCTCCTTTATTTCTTAAAGGTCCCTTAATCTTTCTGAAATGATTCAGTTTCCCACAGCCATAACAAACTCCTGTATTCATTGGACCATTCAGAGCTGCAAAAGCTGCAGCCATAACTTCATACTTACATTCCATCGTTGTTCTGATGACAAATAACTCAGTGGATAAATTTGTAAATTTATGCCAAGCTTGTGGAATCCAAGGCTGGTGGAAATACAAACTAGATATTTTGCAGCCTACTCTTGAGAACTTGGCCTAAATAATATCATATATTGTATCATTGTATCAGTCAGGGTTGGAAGGGACCTCAAGGATCATCTACTTCCAACCTCCCTGCCATGGGCAGGGACACCCCATACTAGATCAGGCTGGCCAGAGCCTCATCCAGCCTGGTCTTAAACACCTCAAGGGACGGGGCCTCAACCACCCTCCTGGACAACCCATTCCTGGGCTTCACCGCTCTCACAGTGAAGAACTTCTTCCTCACATCCAGCCTGAATCTCCCCACCTCCAGCTTCATTCCATTCCCCCTAGTCCTATCACTACCTGATATCCTGAGATACTATTTTTAAATGCATGCAAGCTGATTGCTTCCAAAAGTACCTTGTTCCTTTGCAGCTCAAAAATGAACAGATTTTCTTTCTTTTGCTCTTCTCCTCCCTTGATATTTTCCAAATAAGATGCTAGCCAGTGTTTATTCAAAGAGTATGATGTAGAAAGGGCTGAAATTATTTTCTTCCTCATTAATGCCTTGATCTATAAGGAGAAGGGAAAGAAAAAGCATTTTACTGAAGTCACAGTATTAAAGATCTGCTTTGTGATACATGTTCTCTTTATCTTTTTACAGCTATTGTTTTGTAGATAAAGAAAAATTGAAGACATCTTTATTGTTAAATACATTTTTCATTAACATGCATGTTCTACCTACAGCTGTGTCTAAATGAAGAGGGAGTTGGAAGAAAGGAGGAGTCAGAATAGCTGCTTTATCACCTCAGTTCTATAACTGATGACATGCTGCATAGCCTTGGGCCAGTCTCTAAACCTCCACAAATGTTAATTTTAGTCTCATTTCCTAAGAAGGACCACAGAAAGAGATTTAAGTTTAGATACTGCAAAGACTGATAGTAAAGAGAGAAGACAGACACAAAATAGTTAGTTTTAAACTTCTAAGTAACTGTTGTGTATTATCCATCAAGAGGGATTAAAATTTTTTTGAAAACATGCTTATCCACATTTAAGTAAGTACTAGTTTGTTAGCCTTTGTTCTGATGCTCAAGCCTAGAGAGCCTTTCTAGAAAGTTTCCTTTTTTTCAATGAACTTTTGAAATATATAAGAAAAAACAGGTAATATTTCTATTCAGATGATTTGATACTGACAATTCACAATTTATTTTGTGTGCAAATTTGCAGTTATATTAAATATCACGCCTGCTTGCAACTTGGTGTCATCTGCAAATTTCCTCGTTACTGACTCAATCCCCTCACCCAGATTATCAATGAAGATATTAAAGAGGATGGGGCCCTGCACTGATCCCTGGGGGACACCACTGGTGACTGGCCTCCATCTGGATGTGGCACAATTCAACACCACTCTCTGGGCTCAGCCCTCCAGCCAGTTCCTAATCCAGCACAGTGTTGCTGTCCAAGCCACAGGCTGACAGTTTACCCAGCAGCTTGCTGTGGGGGACAGTGTCAAAGGCCTTGATGAACTCCAGGTAGACTACATCCACAGGCCTCCCCACATCCACCAGGCAGGTCACCTGATTATAGAAGGAGATCAGGTTGGAGAGGTAGGACCTGCCCTTCCTAAATCCATGTTGGCTGGACCTGAGCCCTTGGCCATCCTGCAGGTGCGCAGTTATTGCCGCCAGGATAATCTGCTCCATCATTTTCCCTGGCACTGAGGTCAGGCTGACAGGCCTATAGTTTCCAGGTTCCTCCATCCAACCCTTCTCGTCAATGGGCATCACATTGGCCAGTTTCCAGTCATCTGGGACCTCTCCGGTGAGCCAGGACTGGGGGAAAATGGTGGAGAGTGGTTTGGCCAGCTCATCTGCCAGCTCTCTCAGGACCCTAGGATGGATCCCATCTGATCCCATGGACTTGTGTATCCAAGTGGCTCAGCAGGTCCCAAACTAATTCCTCATGGATTTCTGGGGCTCCACTGCTGCCTGACCCCATCACCCAGCTCAGGAGGCCACTCGTCCTGAAATTCTCCTGCCTTACTGTTAAAGATTGAGGCAAAGAAGGTATTCGGGACCTCAGCCTTTTCCTCATCTTCAGTTATAGTGTTCCCCTCCAGGTCCAATAAGGAGTGGAGGTTCTTCTAGCCCCTCTTTTTAGCATTAATATATTTGTAAAAATGCTTTTTATTATCTTTGACAGAGGTGGCCAGCTTAAGTTCTAACTGGACTTTTGCATCTCCAATTTTTCTCCTATATAATCTAACAAGATCCTTAAACATATCAGAAGAAGCCTTCCCCTCTTTCCAAAGGTGATACAGCCTCTTTTTTTCCCTTAATTCCTTCAGGAACTGCTTGCTCATTCAGGCCAGTTGCCTTCCCTGCCAGCTCCTCTTTTGGCAGATGGGAACTGCCAGTTCCTGTACCTTCAAGAGCTCCTGTTTGAAGTAGGTCCAACCATTATGTACCCCTCGGTTCTTGAGGGCTGCTACCCAGGGAACTTTGTGAATAAGTTCCTTAAACAGGCTGAAGTTTGCCCTCCCGTGTGGATGACTGGGCTATAAAACGGGGTCTGGACATGCTCACTCAGATTACAACCAAGGACCTGCAAGAGAAGAGAGCTGAGCGTAAGGAGCAGATGAATAGCCTTGGAGTTATTTATGTCCTTGAAGAGCAGTGGAGTGGGAAGTCCCCGGGTGCTGAATAACAGGACCTTGTGGTTAAGGAATGTGGCTAAAGAATGTGGAACTGATAACTTGTTAGGGGAGGTGTTGATGTATAGCAAACAACCGATAGCATCTTGACTAGTATGCATAATTAACAGCAACTGTATATAAGCTGAAGTGTTACCTTAATAAAGTTGGACTTGGTTAATCATATTGATTATGTACCAGCCCCTTCTTGCAACAAGTGGCGCCCGAACAGGATAAAAGCTTTGGAAAATGTCCGTAGCAGCGTTCCGTGGGGACGAAGGGGTTCGTTTGGTGACATGGGCAAGAAGCCGGCCTGGGATAGCAGTACCGGAGGTCGCAGGATAAGGATCACCTGAGGAGCCGAAGACGTGGTGAGCCAGACTGCTATTGGGACTGTGCGCACAGGTATTAAGGCTGAGAAAATGGATAGGCAGGCCACGTATAATGATGAGCTTTTTAGAAAAGCGAAGTAGCTCTTGACTTATTTTTAAGTTCCCTTGAGAGACGCAGTGTAGAGGATGTGGATTTAAAGAAGTATCCTGAATGTTTATTACAGTTGGGTAGAGAGAATGTTTTCTTTTTTCAAGTCGTCAGAAGATGTGTTTACTGTTGATGTATTGGAGAGAATATGGAAACAAACTGTGGGACTTGATAATAGATGGTGACAAAACTGCCATAAAGCTGCAAAAGCGGCCGGGGAGAGGCACGGTGAAGCACTCCACGAAACAGAAGAGCTGTGCTAAATGCCCTCCAAACTGTCCTCTCCAAGAGAGGCATTACTGACAATTCTGGCATTTTGAACAGGCTAACTATCCTCTCTGTGAGAGGTATTACTGAGATTACTGGGATTTTGAAAGGGCTATTAGCATGGGCCCGGAATCATGATTTTATCCCCAGAGCAACCGAAACTTTTACTACTGAAGCACGGGACAAACTGGAGCCCAGCTGTGGGATGAGGTGCTAAACACCAGCCACCATCCCAGCAGGGAGGAAGCGATAAAAAGGCAGCGAAACTTGTGGTTCAGAGTGTTCGATCCCATTCATCAACATCTCTTTCTAATATCGCCAACGACAGCTCGGATTCAGAAGAGACAACACCGACGCTGAGAAATCAAACAGTGCCAACTTTGTTTCACAGTCCCTCTTAGAAAAAATGGAGTGCTTGGAGGCTCGCGGTTACGGCATTCTTACGACCGCACCCCTTCCGCGAGCCCCGACGGCCCCCACGGGCACCGACGGCTCCGACCGAGGCGGCACCGACCGACGCACCACCGACACCGGCAGCACAGACTGTAGCGGCCCTCACGGTGGCCCCCACGGCAGCAGCCACGGCAGCGGCCCCAGCGGCCGTCCCCATGGCGGCGGCCCGCACCAGCGGTCACCTCACCATCCCCCCGCCTCCTACACCCCAGACATTGTCGGCGGAAAACATCACTACGACGGAGGCTACAATCGAATTCCGAAGGGACGATAGTGTAAGGGATCGGGAGGTGGGAGGGACGGGGAACTGTCCCGCTGTGCCGCTAGGAAGGTATTGTGAGAAATGCAGTAATAGAAGGGGAATCTGTAGATTTTCCTGTACATGCATCTCCTGTGGTATTATTCTGGCATTTGACAATGCTAACGAAAAAGCTAAACAGGTTCTCAGCATTTTACCAATAGGTCATTCTTGAGTCCACAAAATGTTGTTGTCGAGTCCCATCAACATGGTCCTCTGGGTCACCAACCCTGTGCTCTGTTCATTGGCAGATCGTCTACCTCTAGACAGGGCATCCTTATAATTCCTGGTTCAATAGATTCTGATTATGATTGGGCTAAGAAAGTTATGCTCTGTAGCATTACCCCTCCTGTTAGCACTCTTGTTGGGACAGAAATTGTTCAGCTAATACCATCTGAGTCCTGAGTGCCTAAAACTTTTAACAGGATTTGAGGATAAGAAGGCTAAGGGAAAACTAGAACAGATTGTGACTATCAGGAGCTGATGTCACTATTGTATCTCGTCATAAATGGAATGGTCTTGAGTTTAAAAGGTTTAAAGGGTTTTAAATGTATCCAAACAACCTGGGTCAGCAAAGAGCCAGTGCAATTAGCTTTTGTGACGGCAAATCAATCACTGTAAGACCGTACGTGTTAACCCTTCCAGTTACTCTATTGGGTTGAGACTCCTTAAGTTAGCTAGGAGCAAAACTTGTTTCTGTTCCTTTTCTGTGGTGAGAGTTCTGTTAGGGCTCCTCCCTATCTCCCTGCATACTGAAAACTTCACTATCTCGTGGTCACTGCACCCTAGGCAGCCTCCCATGCCCACCAGCCCTTCTGTATTGGAGAACAGCAGGTCAAGCAGAGCCCGACCCCTGGTAGGCTCACTCAACAGCTGCATCAGGAAGCTGTCCTCCATGCTCTCCAAGAATCTTCTGGACTGTTTCCTCTCTGCTGAATTAAGTTCCCAGCAGATATCTGGCAGTTTAAAGTCACCCACAAGGACAAGATCTGAAGATCCTGAGACAGCCTCCAATTGCTTATAGAATATTTCATGTGCCTCCTCATCCTGGTTGGGTGGTCTATAACAGAGTCCAACCAGGATGTCAGATTTGTTAGGCCTCCCTCTGATTTTAACCCACAGGCTCTCAATCCCTTCATTTTCTACATCAAGTTCTGTGGCAGGGAGTGAGTCCCTAATATACAGAGCCACCCCTCCTCCTCTTCTCCCTTCCTTGTCTCTCCTGAAGAGCCTGTAACCCCCCAGTGCAGCACTCCAATCATGCATGTTATCCCACCATGTTTCTGAGATGGTGACTGTATCATAGTCACCCTGCTGGACCAGGATTTCCAGCTCCTCTTGCTTATTGCCCATGCTGCATGCATTAGTGTGCATGCACTTCAGCTGCGCTCTCGACTTCTCAATTAATCCTAATTTGTGTTCTACTCCCTATGCTTCAGAGGGACTGATTTCCTCACCCACACCCTTCAGACCTAGTTTAAAGCCCTCTTAATGAGCCCAGTGAACTCTAGTGCTAGGACACTCTTTCCCTTTCTAGATAACTGCACCCCATCATATTCCAGCAGGTTGGGTGCTGTAAAAGTTTCCTCATGATCAAAGAACTCAAAATTTCATTGCTGGCTCCATCCCCTGAGCCAATTGTTGATGGCATGGGTTCTCCTGTTCCTCTCAGTGTACTCCCCTGCCACTGAGGGAACTGAGCAGAACACCACTTGCACTCCTGCTCCATCAATCGATACTCCCAAGGGAGGTGGTAGATTCCCCTTCATTAGAGAGTTTCAAGGTCCAGCTTGACATTGTGCTGGGCCATCTCATTTAAGCTATATTCTTACCCTGAAAGGTTGGATTAAATAGTCTTTGAGGTCCCTTACAACCTGGTATTCCATGAATCCATAGGGCCTCAACTACCTCCCTGGGCAACCTGCTCTAGTGTTCCACTCCATAGTAAAGAACTTCTTCCTAACAACCAATCTAACTCTACTCTTCTTTAATTTCAAACCATTGCCCTTTGTCCCATCTCTATAGGCCTTTGTAAACAGTTCTTCTTCAGCCTTCTTGTAGGCTCCCTTCAGGTACTGGAAGGCAGATATTAGGCCTCCAAAGAGCCTTCTCTTCTGAACAACCCTAGCTCCCTCTGACTGTCCTTGTAGAAGAGTGGTTGCAGCCACCCTGTCATCTTTATAGCCCTCCAGTGTTGAGGGCACCTGGGCTAGAAAAAGTTCTCCAGATGAAGTCTTCATATAGCAAGTAAAGATCTGATTGCCAAGCTTCTTTGATGCAGCCCAACATGTGATTTCTAGGCTTCAAGTGTAGCTCGTTGGCTCATGACACCAGCTTCTTATGCACCAGCACTCCAAAGTCCGCATGGCTGCTTTCTGTCTCTTCATCCCCCAGCCTGTATTGATAATGAGGATTGTTCCAACCCAGGTGCAGGACCTTGCACTTGGGCATGTTGAAACTCATGAGGTTCACCTGGGCCCATCTCTCCAGCTTTTCTGGGTCCTTTTGGATGACATATCATCTCTCTAGCATACCGACAGCACCACTTGGCTTTGTGTCATCTGAAAACCTGCTGATGGTGTACTTGATCTCACAGTCTATTAAACAGATAGAAATATAAAACAGTACTGGTCTAATACTGGTCTCAGAATGGACCCTTGAGGGACACCACTTGTCACCAATCTTCATCTAGACTTCAATGCATTGATCACTATCCTCTGGTTGTGACCATGCAGCCAATTCCTTGTCCACTGAACTGTCCACCCATCAAATCTCTCTCTTCAACTTGGTGAGTAGAATGCTGGGGGGGACCGTGTAAAAGGCCTTGCAGAATTCCAGATAGGTGACATCCATAGGTCACCTCTTGTCCACTGAAGCAGTCACTCCATCATAGAAGGCTACTAGGTTTGCCAGGCAGGATTTGCCCTTAGTGAGGCCATGCTGGCTGTCTTTGATCACCTCCCTGGCCTCCATGTGCCTTATCAGAGCTTCTAGGGGAATTTGCTTCATCTTTCCAGGCACAGAGGTGAATCTGATAGGTAAGTAGTTGCCTGGGTCCTCCTTTCTACCTTTTAAAAAAATGGGAGTAATGTATCCCTTCTTCCAGACACCCTAACCCTAACCCTTCCCCTGACTGCCAGGACTTATCAGATTTTATGGACAGTGTTTTGGCAGCTATTTTAGCCAGTTCTCTCAGGACTCTGGAACACATCTCATCAGGTCCCATAGACTTACATATGTTCAGGTTCCTCAGGTGGTTATGTGATCTTCACATACAGTGAGAGGGACTTTGCAGCCTTTATCACAACCTTATGATTTTTTAATATGGGAGGTGTTGGCAGAGAGGTTGCCAGTGAAAACTGAGGAAAAAAGTGTTGTTGAAAACCTCACCCTTCTCCTCTTCTGTTGTTACTAGGTCACCATTCTTGAGTTTCCAGGAGGGTACATTTTCTTTAACCTTCCTTTTTATATTGATGCACCTGTAATTCTCTACATCCCCTACCAAGGTCATCTCCAGCTGTGCTCTGGCCTTCCTGACATTATGCCTACACAATTGGGCATCATCTCTATACTATTTCTAGAATACCTGCCCCTGCTTCCACTGCCTGTGCAGCTTCTTTCTGCCTTTTATCTTGACCAGCAGGTCTCAGCTCAGCCATGCTGGTCTCTTCCCTTCCTTGTTAGATTTCTTACACCTGGGAATTAAGATCTCTTGTGTACTATGGAACATGTCCTTAAAGACCTGCCAGCTCATTTCTGCTGCCTTGTCCCTGATGATCATTTCCCAGGATGTCTTACACATTAATTCCCTGCCTCTGCTCCCTAACTGATTTGTGACCCTTAGCACCAGCGCATGATCATTGCAGCCCAGGCTGCCTCCAGTCTGGATATCCCTGATGAGCTCACCTGCACTGGTGACCAACAGATACAATACTGTATCCCCCAGGGTAGGGTTGTCTATTTCTTGTCTCAAGGAATTATTGTCAAAGCACTCCAGGAGCCTCCTGGATTGCCTACCACTCACTGTGTTGCTTTTTGAGCAAATTGTGATAGGTTATGCCCATCCTGAAAGCAGGGCAGGGAGAGGGGGGGAGCGCACTTGTACAGCCTTGCTCTCCCTGGAGAGTGTTTTCCCCCTGGGGAACAGAATTAGTCTGTTCCACTGCTGCTCCCTGTCCAGAAAGCCTATAAAAAGGAAGACACTGCAGCCATTTGCTCTTTGGCTCCTGTCTTGCCTGGATGAGAGGACTGCTGCTGGCTTCCTGCTTCTGTGCCTGGGCAGCACATTCTGACACCTAACAACTCTCTCTGTGAAGAAATTTCTCCTCACCTCGAGTCTAGACTTCCCCTGGTGCAGCTTGAGACTGTGTCCTCTTGTTCTGGTGCTAGTTGCTTGAGAGAAGAGATCAACTCCCTCCTGTCTACAACCACCTTTCAGGTAGTTGTAGAGAGCAATGAGGTCTCCCCTGAGCCCCCTCTTCTCCAGGCTAAACAATTCCAGCTCTCTCAGCCTCTCCTCATAGGGCTTGTTCTTAAGGCCTCTCACCAGCCTCGTTGCCCTTCTCTGGACATGTTCGAGTCTCAATGTTCTTCTTAAATTGAGGAGCTCAGAACTGGACACAGTACTCGAGTTGTGACCTAACCAGTGCAGAGTACAGGGGCAGTCCTTGTTTTGTACACATATTTTCCCCATCCATCCTTGTTCCTTACCCTTGTGAACCCTTCTTGTTATTGTTTTATATATATATATAAAAGAAAATTTTTACCTCTCTACTTCTAAACCAATTCCAGATTATTTCTTGGCAGATTTGCTCCTTCTCTTTCTTTTTCTCTCGATCGGGAAAGAGGAGAGGAGAGTGGGGGAGGGATTCTCAGCCTTGCCTGCCCCCCATCTGAGCTCTTAAATCCCAGTTAAGGCTCAAAGCACCACACAAATGTTGGGGTGGATGAAGTTCCCTCAACAGAATGAGAGAAAAATTTTAGCAATGTGTTGTTAGATGGGGGGTTACATAATATTCATGGACATTTTCACCTTTGTATTGTGAAGTATCTTCAAAAGATGCTTAGAGTAAATAAATGACCTTTCAAATTACTTGTATGTGGGTATCTTTTTCCACATTGTGACTATATTGTTATGAAAGGTAGTAGGGTAAGAGCACTTCAGAAAAGTTTTCTAGCTATCTGTAACATGGATATTATGCAAGTAATATAATTTTGGTAGTCTTTGCACTCTTTTTTCCACTTTCCATCTTGTTTTGAGACTTAGATGGCAAGAAAAAAAAATATATAATAGGTTGTCTGAGATTAACACAGTCTGTTCCAATAAGCCTCCCCCTCATACACAGATGAGAATGAAAGTAACTGGGAAAAAAATCTCTGGGTTGAGATAAAGAGTTAATGAGATGATCTGCTGAAGAACCTTATCAAAAGCAGAAACAGCAGCAGAAGCCAGGACCAAAGCATGCAGCAGCACAGCAGAAAAGACCCACACCCCAAACCCAAAAACAGGGAGCAGTAACCAGAAAGAGGAAGCCTCTTGTGTTACAGCCTGAAGTTCAAGCCCCAAGACTCTTTACTCCAGCCAACACTTTGATTCTGAACCTGGCATGACAATAGCATGGTATTCAGTATCCATCACTAGATTCAGTTCAGCCCCATGATGTACAAACAGCTATTATTATTCACTAATTAACACTTTATGAAGAACCATTTACAGATCAGTGTAGGCATGGCCCAGCTGTTGGTAAGTCTGGTTGCCATCCAAGCTTCTACACTGCCAACAGCAATTTAATTCAAATGAAGATTGTTCCATTATTACTAAATTCAGAAAACATAGACTCTAACTAAGACATGTGAAACTCCAAATAAAAGGAATGTCTTGGAAGCACATTTTTCTGGAACCATACCACGCCCACAGAGACCTAGCAAACATTCCCAATAGTGCGAAAATTATTGTACCTTCCTCCTGCTACAATATGTGCATCTCCAGGGAGGTGGTGGAGTCACCGTCATTGGAGGTGTTCAAGAGGAGACTTGATAGGGTGCTTGGTTGCATGGTTTAGTTGATTAGGTTGTGTTGGATAATAGGTTGGATGTGATGATCTTGAAGGTCTCTTCCAACCTGTTCTATTCTATTCTATTCTATTCTATTCTATTCTATTCTATTCTATTCTATTCTATTCTATTCTATTCTATCTCTAGGAAGGCTTACAGCCTTTGTAAGAATCTCTCTAGTGGAATAAATTTCACACGTACCTTGCAGCTAGTAGAGGATTAATGAAACATGGGTTTACACTGCTATTTCTTTCCTAACATGTTTTCAGTGACTGAAGCAAATTGCTCTCTGAAAGTAATATACTGTAAGCTGTCTATTTGTATCTCAGCTTGCAATTCACATTCATCTGTGGCAATGTCAGTAGTATCAAGCCTAATCAGAACCACTGAAAAGTTTTTTTAATTCAGAATATTGAATGGTTGAACATGGGGAGGCTAGGGGCAACCTTGGCTGCATGTCCATGAGATTATGTAAACAAGAAGCAGGGCAATAAGTAGATTTGCAAACCAAAATCCAGGAGAGCTAAGTTTGACCACTTCAAAGACGTACTTGGAGGAATCCCATAGATAAGGGTTTTGAAAGTAGTTTGTGAAAGACAGGGGATTAATAATCAAACACCACTTCCTACAAACTCAAGATTGGTGCATCCCCATGAGTAAGAAATCAATCAAAGACATCAAGATACTTCCATGATGTGGTAGTTTTAGACTATGCCTTTAAAATTTTTTCACAGATCTTGAGCGGAAAAGTTGTAAAATGTAAATAAATCACTATTGGGTATAAAAAGTAAAATGAAGATAATTCTAAACAATACCTTTGGAGAGATAAGGAACTTAAACTGGTTGTATGAAAATAATTTTCTCTTTCTCTTCTTACTTCTTCACTCTGGAGAGAGACTAACTTGCTTCTGCTTGACCTTGGCTGCATTGTTTTGGTTAAGTCCAAAAGCAACTTTCTGTGCTGTTTTCTCTTCTCTCTTTTGGGCAGGGAGGTCCCAAAGGGACAAAAAGCCTCAAAAATGCTCTGAAACACACAATGAGGCAGGAGCTAGTAGATACGTTTTTTTCAGGCTTTTTAGGTCTGGGTTTTCATTGCCCAGGCTTGCCTGAACATGTCTTGAAGCCCGAGTGAGCCAGGTAGGTGTGCTTTTGGCCATGTTTTGAGAGAAGCCTTTCTATAGGTTACAATATCAAGATTTTATCCCTCCATCTGTGCTGTCACTGGCTATTACTGTCTCAGAAAATCCGTTAAGTACCAGCCCAAAAAGCCAGAGCCTTGCCTTGCAATTGTCCACACTCTGGAAGGAACCACAAGCCTCAGTTGGAAGCCGAACTGCGTATCAGTTTACCCAGACAGGGCAGCAAAGACCCCTTGCTGTTTTTAGTGTTGTAAAGCCCAGGAGCAGACAGACACCTCTTGCCAGGCCAAGAGGCAAAACCCCAGAGGAGCTGAGTCCCCAGAACAGTTTCATTTGATTGGAGCAAGGAGCAAGCACTGCTGCAAAAGGATTGCAGCAGAGGAAACTCTTTTCTACAAAGCTTTCAGCTACAAAGCCTCAGGAGTAAATCCTGTCTCACCAACAAGCTGCAGACACCAACAGAAAGTGAAACTGTGCTCCTGCAGCTTCCACGTGGGCGATGTCATTTTAGTTTTGTTTAAATCCTAACGTGTGCCACGAGGTATCAGGATCAGTGAGTAATTACAATATCTGATTTTTATAAGCATCTATTGAAGGTCTGGTGCCCTAGGGAATTCTGGAGTTCCCCTGCCTTGTGGGCAATCGCCGGCTTCATTGCCGATGTTCCTTTTCTTTACAGTTTAAAGTGCTGTTTGTTGTTTCTGGATTTTTGTACACATTGTTTAAATTGTTAATTGTTCCTGTTGGTAAGGTATGTGTTCCACAACTGAACATCTCGAATGTGTAAATAGGTTTTATTTAATATTTTTCATGGGATTTTTATGATTAATAAAATTATTAATATTTTTAGTAATCACTCTGCTTACTGAATATTAAAATAGCCTTTTACCAGCCATAACAAGGGGCATCTGGGTAGGCAGTGAAGGAGAAGCTAGTAGCTTCCCCTGGTCAAAGACCAGGGGCTTCTTGTGCTGTTTGTTGATTGCAAATATCTTTAAATATTGTAAATACTGTATATTTTGTACATATTCATTGCATTTCATTGTAGATTGTAGTTTTGCCTGTAAATACAGGCATTTTCTTCCACCTGACCTGGTTTGGCAAATTTAATGCTGGGGGGGAGGGATTTCAACCCACTACACATGAATAAGCAAGGAGGTCCAGAGAGCCTCAAATGTTCACAGTATGTGGAAAACAGAACTGGCTACTTAGGAGGGATATAGGAACATTGTCAGAGTAGGTAGGGATGCAACAAGAAAGGCTAAGGCTTTATTGGAATTACATCTGGTAAGGGATGTGAAAGAAAACAAGAAAGGCCTTTTCAACTACTTCAGTAGGAAAAGGAATACCAGGCAAAAGGTGGGCCTGCTTCTGAATGAGGTGGGTGTCCTCATGACAGAAGACAGAGAGAAGGTGAGGTTACTGAATGCTTTCTCTGCTTTAATCTTTACTTCTGAGATTGACATCCAGGAATCCCAATTGCAGGAGGCAAGAGAGTGTCTGGAGAAGGGAAGTTTCTCTCTCCCAAGAAGGATTGAGTTATTGATCATTTAAGCAAACTGGATACACACAAATCCATGGGCCCCAATGGGATGCACCCACAAGTGATGAGGTAGTTCACAGATGGTACTGCTAAGTTACTCTCTATTGTCATTGAAACATTGTGTAGGTCAGCAGAGGTGTATGAAGACTGAGGGAAAGCCAATGTCTCTCCAGTCCTCAAAAATGGCAGGAAACATCCCTGAAAAGATGGAGGTGATGGAACAGCTCATTCTGGTTGTCATCTCTGTACATACAGACAAAGAGATTATTATCAAGTATAATCAGAATGGATTCACAAAGGGGAAATCATGCTTGATCAATATGATATCCTTCTGGGATGACATAACTGGTTGGGTAGATAAGTAAAGAAGAGTGAATGTTGTCTTCGATTTTGGCAAGGCTCTTGGCACTGTCTCCTGTAGCACCCTCCTAGGCGAGCTCAGGAAATGTGGGTTAGATGAATAGACAGTGAGGTCACTGAAAACTGGCTGAATGACAGAGCACAGAGGGTTGTATCTGTGGTGCCGAGAATAGTTGGAGGCGCATAGCTAGTGGTCTTCCCCAGGGGTAAATACTTCATCCAGACTTCTTCAACATCAGTGACTTGGGTGAAGGTACAGAGTATACAATCAACAAGTTTGCTGATAATACAAAACTGGGAGAACTGGATGATACAATAGGCTTCTCATTTCAAGGCAGATGACAAACTACTGGAGAAAGTCCAACAGAGAGCTACAAAGATGATTAGGGGACAAGCTGAGAGATGTGGGGCTGTTTTGGCTGAAGAAAAGAAGATGAGATGTGATCTTATCAATGCTGATAAACACCTAACAAGCAGGTGTCAAAATGATGGGCCCAAACTTCTTTCAATGATTGATGGGACAAGGGGTGATGGGCACAAACTAGATCATAGGAAGTTTCACCTGAATATAAAGAAATATTTCTTTACTGTCAAGGTGCTAAAGCACTGGAACAGGCTGCGCAGAAATGTGAAGTCTCCTACTCTGAAGACTTTGAAAACTCACCTGAACACAATCCTGTGCAAACTGATGTAGATGAACCTACTTTAGAAGAAGTGTTGGACTAGATGATCTTCAGAGGTCTTTTCTAACCTGTACCTTCTGTGATTCTGTAATGATTATGTGGGAATTTTTTTTTCTCAAATGCCAGAAAGAAATACTATTCCTGCATGTTCAGAGCCACAGAACTCCAGCAGGAGGGCTGAAGATGCTCTAATGAGACACAAATACTTCAGATTATTCACCTATTTAAAAACTAAGGAAAATCCCTTGCTTTCACCAGCCTGAGAAGAGTTAATGAGCTTCACCAGGAAAGGTGAGAAATTGGAACTGACAGCCCACTGATTACCCTCATTTTAAGGCTCCCTTTTGGTAGTAAATTACTCTGGAACCTCATGCAATACTAGTTATTCAAGTCAGCCATATGACTATGATGGTCTGGCTTTAGAAGCTGAGAAGACAACACCAAGAGTTTAAACAACAGAATAACTTAGTCTGAAGGGCAATGAATTAAAAATTGGCTGAAGCATTACTGAGGATTCAAACTGAATGAATGAAATTAAAGCAGCCATTTCTCATCAACTCATGATACTCAAAATCTGTGTATGTGGCCTACCTAAATTAATTTTCTAAATAATAAATGGCTCACGTATTCAATGGGATTGCTTTGCTTTGAGAGTTAACACCAGATCAAAATTCTAGGCAGAAAAGTTTGTTTCAGTGTAATTCAATAAGATTTAGATAATACAATGGTTCATTTTTAGAAAAAAAACCCTTGTTTTAAAGACAACAGTACTATGAGGTCAAAGAAGAAGGTTTTCTGTTCCATGCAGGAACAAGATTCTTTAGAAAGTTATCACACTAGATATGCTCTCACATGAAAAAACACTGAGTGAACCAGAACTACTTCATTACTCTACTTCTTTTCTGTAATTGCTTAGCTTGTCAGCTACCCTCTACCTCTGTTCAATTCTTCTACCAAAAGTGCAATATCCTAATATTAGATTGATAATAATTGTGAAATCTGCATCTTCCACAAGAAACTGTTTGATTTTATTATTAATACTTTCTGCTTATGAAGGAAAGGGAGACTTTGAAGTTATCTCTCAAAGTGCAAAGATCTTAAGGACTGCTGACCAAAAAAATAAATTACTTCCAAGGAAGAGTGTCTTGCTCTTACAAAAGCATAATTTGCATATATTCCAGCAAGCAATTTGCCATTTCTTATTCCCTACTATCTTACCCACTGAAAATAAAGCTAAAAAATAGCTATGCAAATTGTCACACTGTCAAGTATTAAAGGAAATATTGAAAATTTGGATTTATTAAAAATATCCCATAAGGAGTTCTGAAAAAAAATATATTTCTGCTATAAAATAATTGGTATTTTTGCCATTCTACAGAAGTTTATCTATATTGTTAATTTTTTATTTATTAATTTCCTGGGAAAAAATCCTAAAGTTTGCTAAATTGGCAACTGGTGTTGGCATTGCCAAAGACCCTTGAACTCTTTAAAACAGAAGATATGTCATTGCTGTCATCTTTGAGTTGTAGAGGATAAACTTGTACCAAAACAACTGACAAATGACACTTTCAAATGCAAGCTCTACCTAGACAGATGCCTATAGTCCAGCAGATACGGGATGATTCCTTTGTGCCCTTGCACCCTTACCTTACAGTTCTTTTCACAGATTCTCTTCTACTTCTTCATCATAGCATATTGTATTATATTGTATCATATTGTATTGTATTGTATCACAGTCTCAATCCACACAGGGGCAAGTTTACGCTTGATTCACAGAAAAAGTGATTGCCTATTGCAATGAGCTGCCCAGGGATGTGGTGCAGTTGACATCCCCGGAGGTGTTTAAGTAAAAAACTGAATGAAGCACTTAGTGCCATGGTCTAGTTGATTACATAGGGTTGGGTGATCAGTTGGACTTGATGAGCGTGGATGGGTAAGGAACTTCTAATAAAACTAAGGGAAAAAAAGAGGGTGTACCATCTTTGGAAGAAAGGTGAGACAACCCATGGAATGTTTAAGGATGTTGCTAGGACATGTAGGAAGAAAATTAGGGAGGCAAAAGCACATTTGGAGCTCGGAATGGCCTCTGCCGTGAAGGACAACAAAAAGTCCTTCTATAAATATATTAATAGCAAGAGAAGGGCAAGGACAACCTCCACTCCTTGGTGGGCACGGAGGGGAACGTTGTAACAAAGGATGAGGAAAAGGTACTTAATACCTTCTTTGCCTCAATTTTTACTAGCAGGGCAGAATGTCTTCCAGACAGCTGGCCTGCAGAGCTGGCAGAAGGAGCCAGGGAGCTGCATAGTTTCCCGCTGCTGCAGGAGGTAGGTAGAGATCTTCTGAGCCACTTGGACCCCCACAAGGCCATGGGACCGGATAGGATCCATCCTAGGGTGCTGAGAGAGCTGGCAGATGAGCTGGCCAAGCCATTCTCCATCATTTTCCAACAGTCCTGGCTCACTGGAGAAGTCCCAGAAGACTGGAAGCTGGCCAACGTGGTGCCCATCCACAAGAAGGGCAGGTTGGATGAGCCAGGGAATTATAGGCCAGTCATCCTGACCTCAGTGCCAGGCAAGATTATGGAAGAGGTCATCTTGAGTGCGATAACACAGCACTTCCAGGATGGCCTAGGAATCAGGCCTAGCCAGCATGGATTTAGGAAGGACAGGTCTTGCCTCACTGACCTGATCTCCTATGATCTATGATCAGGTGATGCACCTGGTGGATGTGGGGAGGGCTGTGGATGTAGTCTACCTGGACTTCAGCAAGGCCTTTGACACCGTCCCCCACAGCAAACTCCTGGTCAAGCTGGCAGCCCATGGCTTGGATGGGAGCACACTGTGTTGGGTTAGGAACTGGCTGGAGGGCCGAGCCCAGAGAGTGGTGGTGAATGGTGCCACATCCAGCTGGTGGCCAGTTACCACTGGTGTGTCCCAGGGATCAGTGCTGGGCCCAATGCTCTTCAACATCTTTATTGATGATCTGGATGAGGGTATTGAGTCCATCATCAGTAAAATTTGCAGACCACACCAAGCTGGGGGCAGGAGTTGATCTGCTGGAGGGTAGAGAAGCTATGCAGAGGGACCTCAACAGGCTGGACAGATGGGCAGAATCCAACGGCGTGAGATTGAACACATCCAAGTGCCAGGTTCTACACATTGGCCACAGCAACCCCATGCAGTGCTACAGGCTGGGGTCAGAGTGGTTGGAGAGCGGCCAGGCAGAGAGGGACCTCGGGGTACTGGTCGATGATAGGCTGAAGGTGAACCTACAGTGTGCCCAGGCAGCCAAGAAGGCCAATGGCACCCTGGCCTGCATCAAGATCAGTCTGGCCAGCAGGAGCAGGGGAGGTCATTCTGCCCCTGTACACTGCACTGGTTAGGTTGCACCTTGAGTCCTGTGTCCAGTTCTGGGCCCCTTAGTTTAGGAAAGATGTTGTCTTGCTGGAACGTGTCCAGAGAAGGGCAACAAAGTTGGTGAGGGGTTTGGAACAGAAGCCGTATGAGGAAAGGCTGAGGGAGCTGGGGTTGCTTAGCCTGGAGAAGAGGAGACTGAGGGGTGACCTTATTGCTCTCTCCAACTACCTGAAGGGAGGTTGTAGCCAGGCAGATGTTGGCCTCTTCACCCAGGCAGCCAGCACCGGAACAAGAGGACACAGTCTCAAGCTGCACCAGGGGAGGTTTAGACTGGATGTTAGGAAGAAGTTCTACACAGAGAGAGTGATTGCCCATTGGAATTGGCTACCCATGGAGGTGGTGGAGTCACCTTCATTGGAGGTGTTCAGGAGGAGACTTGATGGGGGTGCTTGGTGCCATGATCTAGTTGTTTAGGTGGGTTGGATTGGTTGATGGGTTGGACACAATGATCTTGAATGTGCACTTGCAGCCCGGAAAGCCAATCAGATCCTGGGCTGCATCAGGAGAAGTGTGGCCAGCAGGTCAAGGGAGGTGATTCTCCCCATCTACTCAACTCTGGTGAGACCCCACCTGGAGTACTGCATCCAGTTCTGGAGCCCCTATTACAAGAGGGATCTGGAGGTGCTGGAAGGTGTCCAGAGAAGGGCCACGAGGATGAGCAGAGGGCTGGAGCACCTCTCCTATGAGGACAGACTGAAGGAGTTGGGGCTGTTCAGTGTGGAGAAGAGAAGGCTCCGAGGTGACCTCATTGTGGCCTTCCAGTATCTGAAGGAGGCCTCCAAGAAGGCTGGGGAGGGACTTTTCAGGCTATCAGGGAGTGATAGGACTAGGGGGGAATGGAATGAAGCTGGAGGTGGGGAGATTCAGGCTGGACATGAGGAGGAAGTTCTTCACCGTGAGGGTGGTGAAGGCCTGGAATGGGTTGTCCAGGGAGGTGGTTGAGGCCCCGTCCTTGGAGGTGTTTAAGACCAGGCTGGATGAGGCTCTGTCCAGCCTGATCTAGTGTAGAGTGTCCCTGCCCATGGCAGGGAGGTTGGAAGTAGCTGATCCTTCTTGTCCCTTCCAACCCTAACTGAAACTACGAAACTATGAAACTATAAGGTCTCTTTCAACCTGGTGTATTGTATTGTATTGTATTGCATTGTATTGTATTGTATGATGGCTACATCATCTGAGAACATAATATAAAATATTCTTTGTTTTATTTCATTCCTCTAAAAAGGACTTTTCCAGGTGGAAATTCTATGAAATGAACCCATGAACATGGAACAACCTGGAGGCTTTTCTACTATTGCTGTTTCACAGGTCACAGCCATTTCATAGTATCAGTCAGGGTTGAAAGAGAACACATGGATCATCTAGTTCCAACCCCACTGCCATGGGCAGGGACACTCTACACTAGATCAGGCTTGCCAGAGCCTCATCCAGCCTGTGCTTAAACACCTCCAGGGACAGGGCCCCAACCACCTCCCTGGACAACCCATTCCAGGCCTTCATACTCTCATGGTGAAGAACTTCCTCCTCACGTCCAGCCTGAATCTCCCCACCTCCAGCTTCATTCCATTCCATTCCCTCTAGTTCTATCACTCCCTGATAGCCTGAGAAGTCCCTCCCCAGCCTTCCTGTAGGCCCCCTTCAGATACTGGAAGGCCACAATGAGGTCACCTGGGAGCCTTCTCTTCTCCACACTGAACAGCCCCAACTCCTTCAGTCTGTCCTCACAGGAGAGGTGCTCCAGCCCTCTGATCATCCTTGTGGCCCTTCTCTGGATACATTCCAGCACATCCATATCCCTCCTGTAATAGGGGCTCCAGAACTGGATGCAGTACTCCAGGTGGGGTCTCACCAGAGCTGAGTAGAGGGGGAGAATCATCTCCCTTCACCTGTGTCTCGGTCCAGAGAGTGAAAGAGACTCAGTTCTTTTGAATATTCCCATGTTGTGAAATGAGAGGCACAAACAAGGCCAAAATATCAACAGCTAGACTATTTATTGCATAAATAAAGTGGAAGGATCAGAAGGGGAGAGAGAGAAAATAGAGAGAGAGAAGAGAGAGATTAGAGGAAAGGAATTATATTACCTCACCCCTCACCTCCCCAAGACTGTTTGAGTCTGTGGAGGAAAGTTGCTGCAGGAGATGTTGGGCCTGTAGAGGAAGGGTGCTGAGGTTTTGGCTGTAGAAGAGATGTGGTCCTCTGAGCAGCCTCTTCAGCTCCATGAGTTGCAGCAGGCAGAACTTAGGACACGGAGAGAGGGTTCAGGCTGCTTCCTCCAGGCTCCATGGCCTCTTCTCTTCAGAGCAGTATTGTCCTGGGCTTTTCCTTCTCTTGCGCTTTCTTTCTCAGTGGCCTTGTCCTTCTCCCCTGTTTTCCTTCATCTGTGGGTTTTGGTTCTCCGTTTTTCTTCTGCCAAGCCAATAGTTGCTCAAGTCTTTTATACAGTTTTTTAGTCCTTAGCTATGTGTCCAAGTATTGTCCCTCAGGAATTCAGGGGCCAGGAAATCATCCTTAGGTAAATATCCAGGTATCATTCCCCAGGAAATCTTTCTCTGTATTCCTGTGTGTTTGGGCAGGGGTCTGGATGGAGGAGGGGGGCCTCCACCTCCTTCTTCATCTACCTGCCCACACACTGATTACACATCAGGAAACAGGTGGTGAATCCATTGTCTCACCATCCTCCCTTTCCAGGTGGCCTCGGTCCATTGTTGTGAGGCCAGCTGTGGTCCAGTGAGCAATCGTTACCTTTGCACCTTCCAAGAGTCCTTCCAGTGGCCCTGCCCAACATGCATCAGCTATTGCCTGGGCAAGCAGCAAGTGATTTTAGCTTTGTTGAGTCACACCAGGAGAGACAAGCTTTTAGTCTCTCACACTTCTCTTGATGCAGCCCAGGATCTGATTGGCTTTCCAGGCTGCAAGTGCACATTGAGAGCTCATGTTGAGCTTCTCATCCACCAGCACCCCCAAGTCTCTCTTCTCCTGGCTGCTTTCCAGCCAGTCACTGCACAGCCTGGATTTATGCCTGGGATTGCCTGGACCCAGATGCAGGACCCTGCACTTAGTCTTGTTGAACCTCATGATGTTGGCTTGTGCCCACCTCTCCAGCCTGTCAAGGTCCCTCTGGATGGCATCCCTTCCCTCCAGCGTGTTTGCTGCACCACACAGCTTGGTGTCATCAGCAAACTGCTGAGGGTGCACTCGATGCCACTGTCCATGGCACCCACAAAGATGTTGAACAAGCCTGGTCCCAGGACTGATCCCTGAGGGACTCTGCTTGTCACTGGGCCTCCACTGGGACATTGACAGTCACTAATTGGGTGCAGCTATCAAGCCAGTTCTTTATCCAGGTAAACGACATCAGTTGCTCACCCCTCATCTATTAATGCTGTCACCTGTTCATAGAAGGCCACCAGGTTTGTCAGGCAGGATTTGCCCTTGGCAAAGCCATGCTGACTGTTCCAAATCACCTCTTCACTATTCTTCTGTGTCAGTAGTGCCTCCAGGAGATCTGCTCCATGATCATTCTGGGTACAGAGGTGAGACTGACTGGCCTCTAGTTGCCTGGTTCCTACTTCTTACCCTTTTTGAAAATGGGAGCAATGTTTCTCCTTTTCCAGTCTGTGGGGACTTCCCCATGACTTTTGGAATATAATAGAGAGGAGTTTAGCAACCTCATCTGCCAGTTCTCTCAGTACCCATGGGTGTATTCTGTCGGGTCCCATGGACTTGAACACTTTCAGGTTCTTCAGGTGATCACGAACCTGATCTTCACTTATGATGGGCAGTTCTTCCTCCCCATCCCTGGCATCGTCTTCCATGACACCAGGAGTGTGGCTGGAGCCCCTCGCAGTGAAGACTTAGGTAAAGAAGTCATTGAGTACCTCAGACTTTTCCACATCATTTGTGACCATATTGCAGTTCTTGCTAGGGTGTTGCCATCCAGCCCAGTGGTGGTCACTGCCTCCACCCAGACAAAATTACTGAAGGGAGGAAGAGGATGCAGTGCTAACCTCAGACTGTAGAAAGTGCCTAGAGCATTCTCATGGGGTAGAGACTTGAAGCAGCCCTATCTATAAAAGGTGTGCCCAAATAGAGTAATTCCTGTATCAAGTGGATGAGCTGCAGGAGTCTGTGTAGAATCAAGACAATGCTGTGTAGAGCACAAGCCCTGTGAGGAGAGGCTGAGGGAGCTGGGGTTGCTTAGCCTGGAGAAGAGGAGGCTCAGGGGAGACCTTCTTGCTTTCTACAACTACCTGAAGGGTGGTTCTAGCCAGGAGGGAGTTGGTCTCTTCTCTCAAGCAACCAGCACCAGAACAAGAGGACACAGTCTCAAGCTGTGCCAGGGGAAGTCTAGACTCGAGGTTGTTAGGCATCAGAATGGGCTGCCCGGGGAGGTGGTGGAGTCACCATTCCTGGAGGTGTTCAAGAGGGAATTGGACATGGCACTTGGTGCCATGGTCTAGTAGTCATGAAGTCTGTGGTGACAGGTTGGACATGATGATCTTTGATGGGTGACAGGTTGGACTTGATGATCTTTGAGGTATTTTCCTACCTTATTGATTCTATGATTCTATAATTAATAAAAATATTAATAAAATTTTATTAATATGGAAAATAGCCAAAAACATATTAAATAGGTTTTATGTACAGCTGGAATATATGTTTACTGTGGGAATGTGCAATATATATAACAATTTTAACAATGTTAAGCAAACTGGGAGAAATAACAGAAAGATAAAATTGCCCAGCGCAAAATGGAGCTCAACCAAGGGGAGGGGGGAGACTTGACAAGAACCGTTAAGCCAGGGAGGCAATGAATTAATTACTCACAAAGTGCTCTACCCCAAGTAGGGGGGTGCTGCTGCTGTATTATCTGTTGAGGCTTTTTGGAGCGCTCTGATGCATCAAGCACAGCTGGTTGCTGGCAGGAATGCCAGTCTTTGATGTCTGGTCTGGATTAAGCAGGACAGAGAGCGGTACGATGTGATCAATTTGAAGGGCTCTTGCATTTTCCTGGGTAAACTGTGGCATGGCAAAAAATGATCAAAGCAGAAGTATGGAGAGGCCTGGCAGATCAACTACATCACCCTTCCTCTATCTCACAGTGGCAAACAGCACATACTGATCATGGTAGAGGCAAGTACAGAGTGGCTGGAAACCTACCCAGTACCTCATGCCACTGCCCACAACACCATTTTAGGCCTTAAGAGACATGTCCTGTGGAGACACAGTACCCCAGAGAGAAGTGAATCAGACAATGGAACCCATTTCAAGAACCATCTCATAAGAGACTGGGTAAAAGACTATAGGATTGAATGGATTTCCATATCCCATACCATGCACTATCTATGGGGAAAGTTGAACATATCAATGGCTTACTAAAGACCATTCTAAAAGCCATGGCGGGCGGAACCTTTAAGAACTGGGAACAGCACCTAGCTCAAGCCACTTGGTTAGTGAATAGCAGAGGGTCTGTAAACCGAGCTGGTCCTGCCCAGTCCAACCTGCTGCAAACAGGTAGATGGAGTTGTAGTTCCTGTGGTCTATGAAAAGAATCTGTTGGGAAAGTCGGTGTGGGTTTCTCTAGTTGCTGGTGGAGGCAAACCAACTCTAGGGGTGGGCTTTGCTGAGGGGCCTGGTCACACCTACTGGGTCATGCTAGGGAGTGGGGACATTCAATGTATCCTTCAATGAAACATAACTCTGGCTGAAAAGGTATAGTCTCAGAGAGTAACATAGATTAATGTAATATAGTTGCTATATGATAGTTTAAAGTTGTAAGTTTTCTTCCACAGTTTAATAACAATGTGGCATCCAGGATCCAACATGAACCCACACACAGAAGCACCAGCCCAGAGGACTTCTGTATCATCTTACCTGCACCTGTTTTCCTGATGCCCTACAGCAACAGACTGCTCCTGATTCACCTTCAGAGATGAAGACTGTTTCTGGGTTTCCTGATTCTTCTTCACATTCTCACATTCCTGCTTAGCACAAACACCACCTGCATCAACCGCCACCAGAGAGACAGACTGCCCTGAGAGAGAGACAGCTGGAATAAAGAAGAATTTGCAGCAAGAATTCTAATACTCACCACAATTCATAACTGGATGAAAAGACTGTCACAGAAAAGTGGAAGTGGAATAGAAGGGTGGACTGCAATGGCTTACATTGATCCCTGGTAGGAGCTGAAAGAATCCAGCCCCAGGTGGACAAAAGAAACTTGATCCATGTGGGCAGATAGAGACTTGGTTTTCCCTCTCCCAGGAGAAGGGGTCTCCTGGGTCAAATGTGGTCTATTCCTGTGGTAATTTTAGGCTATGCCTTTAAAAATTTTTCACAGATCTTGAGCAGAAAAGTAGTCAAATGTAAATAAATCACTATTAGATGTAAAAAGAAAATAAAGATAGTTCTAAACAATTCCATTGGAGAGATATGTACCATAAGATTGGTTGTACCAAAACAATTCCTTTCTTGTATTCTTGCATCTTCACTCTAGAGAGATTCTAACTTGCTTCTGCTTGACCTTGGCTGCATTGTTTTGGTTCAGTCTAACAGCAACTTTCTCTGATGCTTTCTCTTCTCCCTTTTGGACAGGGGGGTAGAGGGAAGGCAGAAAGGGAAAAGCTAGTAACATCCCCAAGTCTTTGACCAGGGGGATCCTTGTGATGTTTGTTAATTGTAAATACCTGTAAATATTGTAAAATACTCTATATTTTGCATGTATTGTTTGCATTCCATTGTAGATTGTAGTTTCGCCTGTAAATACAGCTTTCATTTGTTTCCAACTGGGCTGGGCTGGCAAAGTTAATGTTGGTGGGGAAAATTTCAACCCACCACAATTCCACTCCCCCTTCCTGTCTAGCAAGCCTATAAAAAAGGCAGTTCAAGAGAGTTTGTTTGCTGCTGCTGCTTCCTGAACTGATCACATGTTGGGGGGCCTACATTCCAAGCTGCATCCACACTTTCTAAAGAACTGAATCCACTTACATCCAGGGAATACAAGGCAATCTAAGCTTGGTTTTGTATATTTTATTATTTATCCTTATGCTTTACCTTCATAAATCCTCCCTGTTGTTGATATACATATATATTATTTTGTTGTTGTTGTTGTTGTTAAAAATTTAACTCTTACCTCCAAACCAATTCCAGACTACTTATTTCATGAATTTATCTTTCATTTCCCTTACCTGATTTGTTTTTTACCTTATCTCACCAGGAAAGAGAGGAGGGAGGAATCTCTATCTGTTACCATTTGGGCTTTTAGACTCTGGGTAAAGATCAAAACAGTGGAGCGAGCAAACAGTTACCCAGTGAAAAGGGATTCTTCCAGGCTGTGGCCATAAAAGGGAGAAGCAGTGGCCAGTACACATGCTCTTACCCCATGTGGTGGTTTGGGCTGGGTGCCCTCTGCTACGTGGTGTACTTCCTGTGTCCAGAAGTCCAGCCCAGTGGGTGGACACAGGAAACCAGGTATCTCCTACCATAATCCTTGCACTGCTATAAAATCCAGCGTGGGGTCTAGCACTTCCTCTTTCTTCCCCTCACTGGCATCTGGTAAATGAGGGAGACATCTCCCGGCCTTGGGCCTGGTTAGGCCCAAAGCCAGGGGGATGGGCAGTCTCAGGTCTGGCCAGCTGAGACTAGCCTAGCAGTGGGGGGGGGGGGGAAGAAGGAGCCCTGGGGGTCTTGGGCCCACCCTCAAGTGGGTATGGGATGTTTCTGGGTCTGCTTTGGGGTTTCTTTTGTCACTGCTTCTGGCTCTTTGTACACATTCACTCTTTCCTATTTAAACTTTCCACCACTTTTGCAATCTGTTTGTCAGAGTCATTATTTCTGCCCGTGGTAGGGAGGGGGTCTGCCTCAACCCACGACACCCCAAAAGGAGACTTGTTTACCAGACACGTTAGGTCCTATCCTTTTGTTCCTTTTCCCATGTTACCCCAAGACCTGCAGGAGGGAGAGGTGGACCAAGTCTAGACATTCCAGGACCTGTCTGGGTTTGCACTGGGCCTGTTTGGCCCTGCTACAACAGTAGAAGGTGAATTTTTTCTGAGAGGTAGTGATACACCCATGCTCTGACAACAAATTTTGTAGAGACGTATCCTGCTCATCAGGGACTTATATCAGGTATGTTACTGAGATATTATCAAGCCTCATACAGTCCACTGAATACTATCTAATGCTGTTGTTGTGGACACCACAGCCCTGGGAGCAGTAGTAAGGGTCTCTGGAAAGCCATCAGCTTTTTTATCTGTTCTCCTGGTCAAAGGGAAAGTGTTTGAAATGGCCAATCTACTCTGGTGAAACAACGGATGGTGTGAGAGACTAAAGCTTGTCTCTCCTGGTGTGACTCAACAAAGTAAAATCACTTGCTGCTTGCCCAGACAATAGCTGATGTGTGTTGGGCAGAGCCACTGGAAGGACTCTTGGAAGGTGCAAAGATAGCATTGCTCACTGGACTGCAGCTGGCCTACAACAATGGTCCAAGGGCCCAGCATTCACACCTTCAGGACAAGATAATTTTCAGCCATCAGATACCCCAGGAAAGGACAATGGATTCACCACCTATTAGCTGATGTGTAAAGAGTGTGTGGGTAGGTAGATGGAGAAGGAGGAGGTGGAGGCCTTCCATCCAGACGGCTGCCCAAACTCACTTGAGTACACAGAAAGATTTCCTGGGGAACGATACCTGGATACTTACCTAAAGATGATTTCCCAGAACGATATCCTGGGGAACAGCACCTGGACACTTGCCTAAGGACTAAAAAACCATATAAAAGACTGGAGCAACTACTGGCTTAGAAGAAGAAAACTGGAGAAGAAAGATGCAGAAGAAAGAAGATGGCACCACACGCTGGAAACATCATGGGGCCAACACAATGGATCTTGGACTCTGAAAACCCTCTCTCCATGCCCTAAGTTCTGCCTGCTGCAACTCATGGAGCTGAAGAAGCTGCTCAGAGGACCACATCCCTTCTACAGCCAAAGCCTCAGCACCCTTCCTCTACAGACCCAACATCTCCTGCAGCACCTTTCCTCCACAGACTCAAACTGTCTTGGGGGTGAGGGGTGTGGTAATATAATTCCTTTCCTCTTCTCTCTTCTCTCTCTATTTTCTCTCTCTCTACTTTATTTATGCCCATCCACTGTATTTATGTAATAAACAGTCTAGCTGTTGTTATTTTGGCCTCGTTTGTGCCTCTAATTTCACAACACGGGAATATTCATTAAAAACCTGAATCTCTTTCCCTCTCCAGATTGAGACAGATGGTTACAGGTCTGGTGCCCCAGCCAGGAATTTGGCTACTTAGACTTTGAGAAACCTGTTCTACTGGTTGCTGATGGGGTCCATCTGTCAGAGAAGGGGCAGAGCATCTTTGGTCATAGGCATGCCATGCTGATGAAGATGACTTCAAGCTAAAGTTGCCTGGAGAAGGGAACATCAGCCTCTTCTACCAATTGAATACCAGTGCCATCAATACATACCCAGAGTCTGGAAAGGAAACAGAGTTCAGAAGGAGAGCATCTGTAGAGCACCACAAAGTAATTTCAACCAGTCTAACCACTCAGTTGACTTTATGGGGACATCATTGTTACTTCCCTTCATGAGTGCAGTTAAATATATTGTGCCTGATCCTGATGGTCCCACCACAGCAAGATGAAATATAAGCTGATAGACCAGTTTGTAGACAGGTGGCAACTGTCACAGGGGAGCAAATGGCCCCAAACTGTGGACCAATGGCTATTTATTAAAAGGTTTGTACATGTTTTTCTTCCCTTTCCCACAGACTACTGATCCTCAAATCCAGTGTTTACACTCTCTTTCTAACAGGTGGCTTTCACCATGTGCTTTCCCATCTGCTTCAGTGATCTGGCATTCTGTTGTCTCCATCCTCCAATCCTTTCGCACATGGACCCAAGGTTCAACAAGACATCTTATTATTTACTGTTGTCCAGGTTCCCACCTAGAGCATTCTGTTACCACCAACCTCTCATCCATTTTCACACAGATATGAAGGCCAGCAAAAGATCTTACTATCTACCACCCCTGGATCCCACACCCTATCTTAATTGTCTGTGTGAGAACACATAGAGTGTGGAGAACAAACACGAGGCATTAGAAATATGTATGACTGGAGGGCTCTAATCTTATTGGTTGATGAGTAGTTCAGTACAACTTGACAATGCAAATTTACAGCACAGAAAACCAATGGTAACCTGGGGTGCATCAGAAGTAACATGGCTGGCTGTCTCGGTCCGGAGAGGGAAAGGGACTAAATTCTTTTATGTATATTCCCGTGTTGTGAAATTAGAGGCACAAATGAGGCCAAAATATCAACAGCTAGACTATTTATTACATAAATAAAGAGGATGGATCAGAATGGGAGAGATAGAAAATAAAGAGAGAAGAGAGAAGAGGAAAGGAATTACATTACCACACCCCTCACCCCCCAAGACAGTTTGAGTCTGTGGAGGAAAGGTGCTGCAGGAGATGTTGGGTCTGTAGAGAAATGGTGCTGCAGGAGATGTTGGGTCTGTAGAGGAAGGGTGCTGAGGCTTTGGCTGTAGAAGGGATGTGGTCCTCTGAGCAGCTTCTTCAGCTCCATGAGTTGCAGCAGGCAGAACTTAGGGCATGGAGAGAGGGTTTTAGGAGTCCAAGATCCATTGTGTTGGCCCCGTGATGTTTCCAGCGTGTGGTGCCATCTTCTTTCTTCTGCATCTTTCTTCTCCAGTTTTCTTCTTCTAAGCCAGTAGTTGCTCCAGTCTTTTATATGGTTTTTTAGTCCTTAGGCAAGTGTCCAGGTGCTGTTCCCCAGGATATCGTTCTGGGAAATCATCTTTAGGTAAGTATCCAGGTATCGTTCCCCAGGAAATCTTTCTGTGTACTCAGGTAAGTTTGGGCAGCCATCTGGATGGAGGGGGGAAGGCCTCCACCTCCTCCTTCTCCATCTACCTACCCACACACTCTTTACACATCAGCTAACAGGTGGTGAATCCATTGTCTCATCATCCTCACTCCCTGGGGTATCTGATGGCTGGAAATGATCTCATCCTGAAGGCATGATGTCTGGGCCCTTGGGCCATTGTTGTAGGCCAGCTGCAGTCCAGTGAGCAATGTTATCTTTGCACCTTCCAAGAGTCCTTCCAGTGGCTCTGCCCAACACACATCAGCTATTGTCTGGGCAAGCAGCAAGTGATTTTAGCTTTGTTGAGTCACACCAGGAGAGACAAGTTTTAGTCTCTCACACTGGCAAGTCAAAGGAAGTCTTGTCCTTCATTTTAATCGCATAAGACCTTTTCTGGAACAATGTTTTCAGCTCTGGGGCCCCCAGCATAAGAAGGATATGAACTTATTGCAGTGAATGCAGAAAATGGTCATAAAGATGATCAGAGAGGTTGAGCACCTCTCCTGTGAGGAAAGGTTGAAAATGTTGAAGTTGTTCAATCTGGAGAAGACCATGGGAAAACTTTACAGAAGCCTTCTAGTACTTAAAGGCAACCTACAAGAAAGCTGGAGAGGGACACTACCAGAAAACATAGCAATAGGACAAAGGATAATGATTTTAAGTTGAAATTAGAATAGAATAGAATAGAATAGAATAGAATAGAATAGAATAGAATAGAATAGAATAGAATAGAATAGACCAGGTTGGAAGAGACCTTCAAGATCATCGCATCCAACCTATCATCCAACTCACCTAATCAATTAAACCATGCAACCAAGCACCCCATCAAGTCTCTTCCTGAACACCTCCAATGATGGTGACTCCACCACCTCCCCGGGCAGACCATTACATTGGGCAATCACTCTCTCTGTGTAGAACTTCTTCCTAACATCCAGTCTAAACCTCCCCTGGCACAGCCTGAGAATGTGTCCTCTTGTACTCGTGCTGGTTGCCTGGGAGAAGAAACCAACCTCTGCCTGGCTACAACCTCCCATCAGGTAGTTGGAGAGAGCAATAAGGTCACCCCTGGGTCTCCTCTTCTTCAGGCTAAGCAACCCCAGCTCCCTCAGTCTCTCCTCATAGGACTTGTGTACCAAACCCCTCACCAACTTCGTTGCCCTTCTCTGGACACTTTCCAGCAAGTCAGCATCCTTCCTAAACTGAGGGGCCCAGAACTGAACACAGGACTGAAGGTGTGGCCTAATCAGTGCAGTGTACAGGGGCAGAATGACCTCCCTGCTCCTGCTGGACACACTGTTCCTGATGCAGGCCAGGATGCTATTGGTCCTCCTGGCCACCTGGGAGCACTGCAGGCTCATGTTCAGCCTATCATCGACCAGTACCCCCAGGTCCCTCTCTGCCTGGCCACTCTCCAGCCACTCTGACCCCAGCCTGTAGCACTGCATGGGGTTGCTGTGGCCAGTGTGTAGAACCTCGCACTTGGAAGTGTTCAATCTCATGCTGTTGGATCCTGCCCATCTGTCCAGCCTGTCAAGGTCCCTCTGCGAAGCCCTTCTACTCTCCAGCAGTTTAACTCCTGCCCCCAGCTTGGTGTCGTCCGCAAATTTACTGATGATGGACTCAATACCCTCATCCAGATCATCAATAAAGATGTTGAAGAGCATTGGGCCCAGCACTGATCCCTGGGACACACCAGTGGTAACTGGCCACCAGCCGGATGTGGCACCATTCACCACCACTCTCTGGGCTCGGCCCTCCAGCCAGTTCCTAACCCAACACAGTGTGCTCCCATCCAAGCCATGGGCTGCCAGCTTGACCAGGAGTTTGCTGTGGGGGACGGTGTCAAAGGCCTTGTAGAGGTCCAGGTAGACTAGATCCACAGCCTCCCCACATCCACCAGGTGCGTCACCTGATCATAGAAAGAGATCAGGTTGGTGAGGCAAGACCTGCCCTTCCTAAATCCATGCTGGCTAGGCCTGATCCCTTGGCCATCCTGGAAGTGCTGTGTTATCGCACTCAAGATGACCTGTTCCATAATCTTGCCTGGCACTGAGGTCAAACTGACAGGCCTATAATTCCCTGGCTCATCCAACCGGCCCTTCTTGTGGGTGGGCACCACGTTGACCAGCTTCCACTCTTCTGGGATCTATCCAGTGAACCAGGACTGCTGAAAAATGATGGAGAGCGGCCCAGTCAGCTCGTCTGCCAGCTCTTTCAGCACCCTAGGATGGATCCCGTCTGGTGCCATGGACTTGTGGAGATCCAAGCCGCTGAGGCGATCTCCAACTACCCCCTCCTGGAACAGAGGGATACTATGCTGCCTCCTGGCTCCTTCTGCCAGCTCTGCAGGCCAGCTGTCTGGAAGACGTTCTGTCCTGCTAGTAAAAATTGCGGCAAAGAAGGTGTTAAGAATCTCTCCATTTTCCTCATCAGAGGTATTTAACACCTTCTTTGCTGCAATTTTAAATAGCAGGCAGATTTAGATTAGATATTAGTAAGAAATTCTTTACTGTGAGGGTGGTGCAGCACTGGAAAGAGCTGCCCTGAGGGTTATAGATTCCCTCTCCCTGTCAGTGTTCACAGTATCACAGTATCACAGTATCACGACGGTTGGAAGAGACCTCAAAGATCATCAAGTCCAGCCTGTCACCACAGACCTCATGACTATACCACGGCACCAACTGCCACATCCAATCCTCTCTTGAACCCCTCCAGGGATGGTGACTCCACCACCTCCCTGGGCAGCACGTTCCAATGGTGAACGACCTTCTTGTGAAGAACTTTGGGATTTTGAACAACCTGGTCTGGTGGAAGGTGGTCCTGCACATTGCAGAGAAGTTGGAAGTAGGTAGATTATAAGGACCTTCCCCAACCCCAGAAATTCTATGATTCTGTGTAGTCATTTATTTGTGGAATTCTCTATCTGAAAATATCTCAAGGTACCTGATAGGCAGTACCTTCAAGACAACTTATAAGAAACACCTGCCCAGAATCTGAGAACATCTTCCCTGTAGGTGATGAGGAATCAATAGTTGTAGTCCTGCATGTAGGCTCTCTAGCTTTTAAGAAAAAAAAAATCATTCTCTGTATAATGTTCTGACTCTGCACATAGACATCAGAGAAGGCTTTTCTTGAGCAACAGGAACATTTTTCAGATAACAGAATCACAGAATGTTATACAATATAATAGAATACCATACAATACAATACAATGCAATACACCACCAAGTTGGAAGAGACCTTCAAGATCATCGCGTCCAACCCATCAACCAATCCAAACCACCTAAATACAACAAAATACAATACAATACAATACAATACAACCCACTTAAACAACTAAACCATGGCACCAAGCACCCCATCAAGCCTCTTCTTGAACACCTCCAATGAAGGTGACTCCACCACCTCCATGGGCAGCCGATTCTAATGGGCAATCACTCTCTCTGTATAGAACTTCTTCCTAAGAACTAGTCTAAACCTGCCCTGGTGCAGCCTGACACTGTGTCCTCTTGTTTGGTACTGGCTGCCTGGGAGAAGAGACCAACCTCTGCCTGCCTACAACCTCCCTTCAGGTAGTTGGAGAGAGCAATAAGGTCACACCTGAGTCTCCTCTTCTCCAGGCTAAGCAACCCCAGCTCCCTCAGCCTTTCCTCATACGGCTTCTGTTCCAAACCCCTCACCAACTTCGTTGCCCTTCTCTGGACACGCTCCAGCAAGACAACATCCTTCCTAAACTAAGGGGCCCAGAACTGAACACAGGACTCAAGGTGCAGCCTAACCAGTGCAGTGTACTGGGGCAGAATGACCTCCCTGCTCCTGCAGGCCACATTGTTCCTGATGCAGGCCAGGATGCCATTGGCCTTCTTGGCAGCCTGGGCACACTGTAGGCTCATGTTCAGCCTACAATCAACCAGTACCCCCAGGTCCCTCTCTGCCTGGCCGCTCTCCAGCCATTCTGACCCCAGCCTGTAGCACTGCATGGGGTTGCTGTGGCCAATGTACAGAACCCAGCACTTGGATGTGTTCAATCTCATGCCGTTGGATTCTGCCCATCTGTCCAGCCTGTCGAGGTCCCTCTGCAAAGCCTCTCTTCCCTCCAGCAGATCAACTCCTGCCCCCAGCTTGGTATCGTCCACAAATTTACTGATGATGGACTCAATGCCCTCATCCAGATCATCAATAAAGATGTTGAACAGCATGGGGCCCAGCACTGATCCCTGGGGCACACCTCTAGTGACTGGCTGCCAGCTGGATGTGGCACCATTCACCACCACTTCCTAAATCCATGCTAGCTAGGCCTGCTCCCTTGGCCATCCTGGAAGTGCTGTGTGATCGCACTCAAGATGACCTCTTCCATAATCTTGCCTGGCACTGAGGTCAGGATGACTGGCCTATAATTCCCTGGCTCATCCAACCGGCCCTTCTTGTGGATGGGCACCACGTTGGCCAGCTTCCAGTCTTCTGGGACCTCTCCAGTGAGCCAGGACTGTTGAAAATGATGGAGAGTGGCTTGGCCAGCTCATCTGCCAGCTCTCTCAGCACCCTAGGATGGATCCCATCTGGTCCCATGGCCTTGTGGGGGTCCAAGCGGCTCAGAAGATCTCTAACTGCCTCCTGGAGCAGCGGTAAACTATGCAGCTCCCTGGCTCCTTCTGCCAGCTCTGCAGGCCAGCTGTCTGGAAGATGTTCTGCCCTGATAGTATAAATTGAGGCAAAGAAGGCGTTAAGTACCTCTGCCTTTTCCTCATCCTTTGTTACAACGTTTCCCTCTGTGTCAACCAAGGAGTGGAGGTTGTCCTTGCCCTTCTTCTTGCTATTGATGTATTTATAGAAGGACTTTTTGTTGTCCTTCACAGCAGAGGCCAGTCTAAGTTCTAAATGTTCTGTTGCCTCCCTGACTTTCTTCCTGCATGTCCTAGCAACATCCCTAAACATTCCGTAGGTTGCCTCCCCTTTCTTCCAGAGATGATACAGCCTCTTTTTTTCCCTAGTTCTATTAAAACTTCATTACCCATCCAGGCTGGCCATCTGCCCTGGCGGCTCATCTTCCAGGACACTGGCACAGCCTGTTCCTGAACCTTCAAGAGTTCTTCCTTGAAGCAGCTCCAGCTCTCCTGGCCCCCTTTATTTTTAAGGGCTGTATCCCAAGGAACCTTCTGAGTTAGTTCCTTGAGTAACCTGAAGTCTGCCCTCCTGAAGGCCAGAGTGGAGGTCTTCTTGCTACCCCTCTTGGCTTGGCTGAGTACTGAAAACTCAATTATCTCATGGTCACTGGTGCCTAAACACCCTCCGACCACCACATCACCCACCAGCCCTTCCCTGTTGGTGAAGAGGAGGTCAAGCAGAGCCTTACCCCTGGTAGGCTCGTGCAGCACCTGGGAAAAGAAGCTGTCTTCCATGCAGTCCAGGAACCTCCTAGACTGCCTCCTCTCTGCTGTGGTGAGATCTCAGCAGATATCAGGCAGGTCGAAGTTGCCCATGAGAACAAGGTCAGGTCATCTTGAGACAGCCTTAGGCTGCCTATAGAATGCCTCATCGACATCTTCCTCCTGGTTGAGTGGTCTTTAACAGACCTCTAGAGATCATCAAGTCCAACCCTACTGTAAAAAGCAAATATCACTTAGGATAGTCCACATAGGAATGCATCCAGGTGGGTTTTGAAAGTTTCCAGAGAAGGAGACTCCACAAGCTCCCTGGGCAAAATCTTCCAGTGCTTCATCACCCTCACTGTAATGAAGTTTCTCCTCATGTTGATTTGAAACCTCCTATACTCAAGTTTCTATCCATTCTTCCTTGTCTTATTACTGTGCATGACTGAAAAGAGATTGACCCACTCCACTTGACACCCACCCCTCAGATATTTATAAACATTGACCAGATCCTCTCTCAGTCTTTTCAGGTTTTTTCAGCTCCAGGTCTCTCAATCCCTCTTTGTAGGGGAGATGCTCAAGATCATGGTCGTTTCTTGGAAAAATGAGTTTGAACACAGCACAAAATGCTGTAAAATATGACTTCATTATTTAATTAAAGATAACTTAGAATCTTATTGTGCAATTGCTGTAGCTGCTGCCAATCTCAACACTTTTGAATGATTTCAGCCAATTCCATACAAAACATTTTGAGTAATATCTAAGGTCTTTGAAAACTTCGTACATTTTAGCCTTCACAAAGCTATGGATGTTAACTGCAGTTAATGATTTTACTCCAATAAGAATATTTGTACTCTTGAAATTACTTTATTGCCATACACTCTGATTTCTCTGATTCCTATTGAATTACTCTGTAGCACTGAAAGCACAGTCAGAGCTTGATATTGTCATATTTATTGAGTTTATCTAGCAAATTGTTATTTTACAGAATCAAAGAATGGTCTGGATTGGAAGAGATCTCCAAAGGTCACGTAGTCTATTCAGAACATTGGACTCAGAATATTAAACCGAATATCTATCCTTTCTTATGGAGCTTTAAGGAGAATTTATGACTATTCAAATGCTGCCTGCTCTGTTGTTAGCAGTGTAATTTTATACTACTGAACTTTCTTGGTGATTAGATAGCTATTCCTTTGATGATAAAAATGTGAGGAAATAGTATTTTCCTTTATAACACTTGTAGTAAAAGTCCATGAGATATTTATTTAGAAGGCATCTGGTGAATCATGTAATAACTTGTACATTACTTTTTTTCATCCACAAACCTCTTTCACCATTTCTTATCCCCTTGGTTTATGAATGCATTCATATTTCCCACTTGTCAAACATAGGCAGCAATGAAAATAAGCAACACAAATTGTCAGATAAAGCAGACACATTTTTTTCAGCATAAGTGGTAAGATGATACTGATCCACTTTGACAGGCAGGCTGATCTGAAATTATTCAGCATGCTTTGCCACTGGTTGCAGGAGAGTGTCCCATAAGCTTGTTCTGAAATTTGTCAGTCCCCAGGGTGTTAATTAAAATTTATTGTATATTTGCAAGACTCAATGTTTCCAGTTACAGCAATTATCTGGTGTTAAATGCTAGTACCAGAGATAGCATCTAATTGGATGCTTTATTCAAGAGGGTTTCCTCACCCTCCCTTTAAAAATGAAAAGCCTTGATTTCAGTTCTTGATGAAGCTAGATCACCTAAGAGTCTCAGCCTTTAGACTAAAAATTACTCAAGTGGGACCTTAATTATCTATTTATCCTTGAGTTTCTTGTAAGCTATTAACTAAGGATTTACAAAAGAGACAAACGCATTACAAAAGCCTTTTTAAATTTTTTTTTTAAATGTGCAGTAGCTAAAAGCTCACCTGTGTCACAATTTTAGTAACCAAAAGCAGAGGTCAGTCACCTCCATGCAGGGAAAGGGAGAGAGTGTGTCCTAATCAAGTTCACTGCTCAGTTAAGCTTTGCTCAACAAACTCTTAAATTAGTGGTAGGCTAATCATATATGCAATAAGCAGTAGTCTCATATAAATTTACTGAACTACAGCTATCAATAAAGTTCAGTAAAGTTATCCATAAAATTCACAGTCTACATAGTTTCCAGTTGACTTCTTTCTCTATTCCTTAAATATTTCATAGACATTAATATTTCATAGACGCAACCCCACAACAACCCCATGCAGAGCTACAGGCTGGATTCGGAGTGGCTGGAGAGCAGCCAAACAGAAAGGGACCTGGGGGTACTGATTGACAGCCACCTAAACATGAGCCAGCAGTGTGCCCAGGTGGCCAAGAAGGCCAATGGCATCCTGGCCTGCATCAAGAATAGCGTGGCCAGCAGGAGCAGGGAAGTTATTGTGCCTCTGTACTCTGCACTGGTTAGGCCACACCTTGAGTCCTGTGTCCAATTCTGGACCCCTCAGTTTAAGAAAGACATTGAGATACTTGAGCATGTCCAGAGACGGGCAACAAGGCTGGTGAGAGGCCTTGAGCACAAGCCCTATGAGGAGAGGCTGAGGGAGCTGGGGTTGTTTAGCCTGGAGAAGAGGAGGCTCAGGGGAGACCTTATTGCTCTCTACAACTACCTGAAGGGTGGTTGTAGCCAGAAGGGAGTTGGTCTCTTCTCTCTAACAACCAGCACCAGAACAAGAGGACACAGTCTCAAGCTGCACCAGGGGAAGTTTAGGCTTGAGGTGAGGAGAAAGGTCTTCACTGAGAGAGTCATTCATCATTGGAATGGGCTACCCAGGGAGGTGGTGGAGTCACTGTCCCTGAAGGTGTTCAAGCAGGGATTGGACATGGCACTCGGTGCCATGGTGTAGTCATGAGGTCTTGGGTGATAGGTTGGACTTCATGATCTTTGAGGTCTCCTGCCTTGGTGATACTGTGATACTGTGAAGATGAAACACTCTGAAAAAAAAAAAAATTAATTTTGTCTTACTACCAGAAGAAAAGTGTTTTCTTACACTCTAACTTATTTTTCTTTTCATAATTAATTCATTAATAATACTACAGTTGTTTTTTCTAAATCCTCCAAAGTTTCCAGTCAGTTTCTTGCAATGATCCAGGTAATGAACAGCATTCCTACTCACCAAGGACCTGCTCCTTGTAGTCTCTTATAACAATGAAATCATGTCCTTTTTCATGCCTGGGAATGGCCAACTCCATGAATGAGGGCATGCTGTAATAATAAGCTATTTGCATGCTCCAAAGGCAGCTTTCAATTATAGGTCATATTCAGCTGGGCACTCATAACCCTACCACAGCAGATGGCAAAGATACTAGGATATGTCTCTGTGAGCAGCCACTTCTGTAACCTGCTTAAGGACCAGAAACTTCACTGCAGTATTTGTCAGATGTAGGCAATGCAAGTCAACACATGAAACAGAAGGAAGAATAACAACCAAAACTGATCACAAACCCTTGTTAGGTGTTACATCTCAGGCTACAGTTTGTCTTGTTTAACTAAAGATGATTCTTCTGGGCAAGAGAAAAAGATCAGGGAAGAATAGGGCTATAGGAATTTAACATGACAAGATATTTTAAGTTTGGTTTGAAACCCCTATTTGCTTACAGAGTACAGCCTAATGTTGTGAAAGGCAGTGAATTATCTGCAATTCCATTAATCAAGTTCAGTTTTCTGCACCAACACTCTGTGTATGTCCTTAGGCTTTCCAAATAGCTAGAGAATAATATTTCTGATCACTTGTGATGGGTTACGCCCATCCTGAAAGGGAGGGGGGGCAGGGAAGGAAGGGCCTGTGAGAGCCTTGGCCTCCCCGGAGAGGGGTTTTCCCCTTGGGAAACTGAGTTAATCTGTTCCACTTCCCCTCCCTGTCCATCAAGCCTATAAAAAGGAAAACACTGCAGCCATTTGGCTCTCTTTTGCTTCTGCCTTGCCTGTATGAGAGGACTGAGTCATTGCTGGCTTCCTGCTTCTCTGCCACGTGGTCAGGCCTGGTCTTTCTCCCTGCCACATCCACGCTTCTCCAAAGGATTGTTGATTTTATATATCTCCCTATCCATCCTTGTTCCTTACCCTTGTGAGCCCCTCCTGTTATTTTTATGTATATATATACACACACACATTGTTTAAAGAAAATTTTACCTCTACTTCCGAATCAACACCAAATTATTTCACAGTAGATTTACCTCTTCCCCTTTTTCCTCACGCCCCCTTTCTTTCCCTTTTTCCCCCTTGCTGTGTTTCTCTCTATTCTCTCCCTTCCCTTTTCTTTCAATTGGGAAGGAGGAAGGGGCAGTGGGGGAGGGATTCTCAGTCTTGCCCCCCATCTGAGCTCTTAAATCCCAGTTAAGGCTCAAACCACCACATCACTCTATGGGGAAACTTCATTCTGTGTCTCAAAACAATGTTCCAGCAGCCAGAAGACAAGATAACGGTGTGAGGGGAGAGGGGTTGGGGGATTGGGAAAGAAAGGCAGAAGGAAGATAAAAATCATGGGGAGAAAGGCAAGGCAGCAAGTTTTGGTATCATATGAGTGAACCATTATCACAGAAAAAATGGTAAAAACAGTTGAAAAAAAATAACCCTTAGTTCCTAATATTCTATCATATTGGATAATGAATATATCTTATATCCATACATGTAAACTACTGAACATCATATTAGACAAAGACTGTAAGTACATGTGATATTTCAAAAGCTACTGCAGACTGCAGAAATAACATATTTTTCTCATAACATACGTGCCTACCTCAAAGAGCATCAATGACAGTCTCATTAAACATAGGAGAAAATACAGCTACTGGGGAATTTCCCAATTGTGGTGGGGTGAGAAAGTTCCCTCCCCACACACAAAGAAAGAAACCACAGCTAGCTCAGTCAGAAAAGCAGATGAAAGCTATATTTACAGGCATAAATGGAATAGAATGAGTATGTACACAAATATACAATATTTACAATATATGCAGAAATACACAGCAATGAACCCCCCTCTCTCCCTCCTTACTTCCCCTTTTTCCCAAAAAGGGCTAGAGAGAGAGAGAGAGGCAATTAAGGAAGAAAAATTCTGTTAGCTCAAAGTGTATACAAGAATTAGTTTTCTTATCTGGTTAGCTCTGTTAATTCAAGGCCGCTCCTGTCTGGCAAAAAGCTGTTGCTTCAGAGAGAGAGAAGCTGACTAGTCCACACGAACAGAGGGAAGGGTACAGAATGAACACAGCCAGAACCCAGACCAGACTGACAAAACCTAAACCTACCAATGAAATTAGTTTAGACTATCTTGGTTTTGTTTAAATATGAAAAACATTCAGCCAGAGTGTTCAGCAACTGTCTCTTTCTTAAAGGCACAGCCTAAACCGGTCACACCAATTAATGAGTCTCTGAGAGAGAATTAGAGATTCATTAAAATCAGGACAAACTCTCACACTCCTGTGATGTTGCTGAGAGATGGCTGTGACTACCCATGATCTCATTGCATTTCAACCCAAGGCATGCAGGCTCTGGCAGAACCTTTGGCATGGCATTTGGTCTTTGATGTGGGGTAGAGCAACAGCTGTGGGCATTGAGGAATGGCAGATCATTACAGAGTACAGAAGAAGATTACAGAGTACAGTATTAATGAGGTTGGAAAAGACATTCAAGATCAAGTCCAATCTATCACCCAACACCCAACTAAACCATGGCACCAAGTGCCTCATCCAGTCTCATTTTAAACACCTCCAGTGACGGTGACTCCACCATTTCCCTGGGCAGCCCATTGAAAGGGCCAGTCACTCTTTCTATGAAGAATGTCTTCCTAACATTCAACCTAAACCTCCCCTGTAACAGCTTGAGACTATGTCCTCCTGTTCTGACGCTGGTTGTCTGGTAGAAAAGACCAACCACCACCTGGCTACAACCTCCTTCAGGTAGTTGTAGACAGTAATTAGGTTTCCCCTGAGCCTCCTCTTCTCCAGGCTAAGCAACCCCAGCTCCCTCAGCCTCTCCTCACAAGGTTTGTGCTCCAAAACCTTCACAAGACTCGTTGCCCTTCTCTAGACACCTTCCAGCAAGTTAATATCTTTCCTAAACTGAGGGGCCCAGAACTGGACACAGGACTCAAGGTGTGGCCTAACCAAATACAGACTACAGGGACAGAATGACTTCCCTACTCCTGCTGGCCACACTGGTCCTGATACAGACCAGGATGCCATTGGCCCTCTTGGCCACCTGGGAACACGGCTGGCTCATGTTCAGCTAGCTGTCAACCAGTATCCCCAGGTCCCTTTCTGCCTGGCCACTCTCCAGCCACTCTGACCCCAGCCTGTAGCAATGCATGGGGTTGTTGTGGCCAATGTGTAGAATCTGGCACTTCAATGTGTTAAATCTCATGCCATTGGACTCTGCCCACCTGTCCAGCCTGTCAAGGTCCCTCTGCAGAGCCTCTCCACCCTCTAGCAGATTGACACCCAGCCCCCAGCTTTGTGTAATCTGCAAATTTACTGATGATGGACTCAATCTCCTCATCCAGATCATCAATAAAGATATTGAATATGATGGAGCCCAGCACTGATCCCTGGAGGACACCACTAGTGACTGGCTGCGAGCTGGATGTGGCACCATTCACCACCACTCTCTGGGCTCATCCCTCCAGCCAGTTCCTAACCCAACGCAGTGTGCTCCCATCCAAGCCGTTGGCTGATAGCTTGGCCAGGATTTTGCTGTGGGGGACAGTGTCAAAGGCCTTGCTGAAGTCCAGGCAGACTACATCCACAGGCCTCCCCACATCAACCAGGTGGGTCACCTGATCATACTAGGTGATCAGGTTGGTCAGGCTGGACCTGCCCTTCCTAAATCCATGCTGGCTAGGCCTGCTCCCTTGGCCATCCTGGAAGTGCTGTGTGATCGCACTCAAGATGACCTGTTCCATAATCTTGCCTGGCACTGAGGTCAGGCTGACAGCCATGGAATTCCCTGGCTCCTCCTTCCAGCCCTTCTTTTGGATGGGCATCATGTTGGCCAGCTTCCAGTCATATGGGATCTATCCAGTGAACCAGGACTGTTGAAAAATGATGGAGAGCAGCTTGGCCAGCTCATCTGCCAGCTCTCTCAGCACCCTAGGATGGATCCCATCTGGTCCCATGGACTCGTTGGGATTGAAGTGGCTGAGAAGGTCTCTAACTACTTCCTCCTGGATTACAGGTGAGCTCTACTGCTCCCTGACTCCATCAGCCAGCTCAGGAGGCCAGTTTTCTCAAAGAGAATCTATCCTGCTATTGAAAATTGAGGGAAAGAAGGTGTTAAGTACTTCTGCCATTTCATCATCTTTTGTAACATTATTCCCCTCCGTGTCCACTAAGGAGTGGAGGTTGTCCTTGCCCCTCTTTTGCCACTAATAGACTTATAAAAGCATTTATTGTTGTACTTCAAAGAAGTGTCCAGGCTAAGCTCTAAATGTGCTTTTGCCTCTCTAATTTTTTTCCTACATGACCTAGCAACATCCTTAAACATTTCCTGGGTTACCTCTCCTTTTTTCCAAAGGTGATACACCCTCTTTTTTAAACTTAGTTCATTCAGAAGCTCATTGCCCATCCAGGCTGGCTGTCTACCCTTGTGGTGGTTTGAGCCTTAACTGGAAGTTAAGAGCTCAGGTGGGGGACAAGGCTGAGAATCTCTCCCCCACTCCCCCCCCTCTTCCCTCCCAACAGAGAGGGGAGAAAAGGAAAGAGCAAATCCACCAAACAATAATTTGGAGTTGGCTTGGAAGTAGAGAGGCAAAGAGTTGTCTTTAAGCAATATATATATATAACAATAACAGGAAAAAGGTTCACAAGGGCAAGGAACAAGGATGGATGGGAGGGGGACAAAAAAACAAGAGAATAATACAAAACCAGCCTTTCTCTGAGGAAGCCTGGAGGCAGCAGGTCCGACCTCGTGGCAGAGGAGCAGGAGGGTAGCTGCAGTAGCTCTCGTCCAGCAGAGGCAGAAGCCAGAAAAGCCGGGGCCAACAGCTATGAGGCCCTGCTTTTTATACCCTAGCTGGGCAGGGAGGGGGTAGTGGAACAGACTCAGCTTCCCAGGTGAAAAATGCCCTGCAGGGAGTGAAAAGTACCTGCAAGCCCTCCACCCTGCTTTGTTCTTTTGTTCTCAGAAAAGGGTGTTAACCCACCACAACCCTGTTGGCTCATCTTCCACCACATTGGCACAGCCTGTTCCTGTGCCTTCAAGATCTGTTTCTTGAAGTAGGTCCAGTATTGTACTATAGGGGTGTTGTCTTAGTCAACATTTATTGTAGTATATGTTGTTCGACCACCCTGAGCACAGCCTCCAGGACAAGATGTAAGCAGGCAAAGATGTTTATTACGTTATACAGCAAAGTTACATAGTCTATCAGAAGGCACATGTATCACATCTTAATTGGCTATTTTCTACTGACATGCGTGTAATTAAGGCATACAGTAGGTTAAAATAATGTGGCCAGCAGGAGCAGAGAAGTCATTGTGCCCCTGTAGTCTGCATTGGTTAGGCCACACCTTGAGTCCAGTGTCCAGTTCTGGGCCCCTCAGTTTAAGATGGTATGGTGGTTTGAGCCTTAACTGGCAGTTAAGAGCTCAGGTGGGGGGGCAAGGCTGAGAATCTCTCCCCCACTCCCCCCTTCCTCCCTCCCAACAGAGAGGGGAGAAAAGGAAAGAGCAAATCCACCAAACAATAATTTGGAGTTGGCTTGGAAGTAGAGAGGCAAAGAGTTGTCTTTAAACAATATATATATATTTATAACAATAACAGGAAAAAGGTTCACAAGGGCAAGGAACAAGGACGGATGGGAGTGGGACAAAAAACAAGAGAATAATACAAAACCAGCCTTTCTCTGAGGAAGCGTGGAGGCAGCAGGTCCGACCACGTGGCAGAGGAGCAGGAGGGCAGTGCAGTAGCTCTCATCCAGCAGAGGCAGAAGCCAGAAAAGCCGGGCCAACAGCTACGATGTCCTGCTTTTTATACCCTAGCTGGACAGGGAGGGGGGAGTGGAACAGACTCAGCTTCCCAGGCGAAAAATGCCCTGCAGGGAGTGAAAAGTACGTGCAAGCCCTCCACCCTGCTTTGTTCTTTTGTTCTCAGAAAAGGGTGTTAACCCACCACAGAAGGATATCAAGACACTTCAACATGTCCAGAGAAGGGCAACAAGGCTGGTGAGAGGCCTTGAGCACAAGCCCTATGAGGAGAGGCTGAGGGAGCTGGGATTGTTTAGCCTGGAGAAGAGGAGGCTCAGGGGAGACCTCATTGCTCTCTACAACTATCTGAAGGGTGGTTGTAGTCAGGAAGATGTTGGTCTCTTCTCCCTAGCAACCAGCACCAGAACAAGAGGACACGGTCTCAATCTGCACCAGGTGAAATTTAGGCTCGAGGTGAGGAGCAAGTTCTTCACTGAGAGAGTCATTCGTCATTGGAATGGGCTGCCCGGGGAGGTGGTGGAGTCACCGTCCCTGAATGTGTTCAAGAGGGGATTGGATGTGGCAGTTGGTGCCATGGTCTAGTCATGAGGTCTGTGGTGACACATTGGACTCGATCTTTGAGGTGTCTTTCGACCTTGTTGATACTGTGATCCTGTGAATTTCTGCCCAGTTTCTTCTCCTTCAGTCACAAGATGTTTACATTCTTTTCTGAGTCAAAGACTAAATATAACCTTCCAAGGCTATCTAAAAACTGCCCTTCTACAGTCCAGCCCTGCTGGACCCCTTTGTTTTTAAGGGCTGTTTCCCAAGGTACCTTCTGAATTAGTTCCTTCAGTAACCTGATGTCTGCCCTCTGGAAGTACAGAATGGAGGTTGTGTTGATGCCCCTCTTAGCTTGACTGCATATTGAAACCTTAATTATTTCACGGTCACTGGACCCCAGACAGCCTCCAAGCACCACATCTCCTACCAGCCCTTCTCTGTTTGTAAAAAGGTCAAGAAAAGCCTTACTCCTGGTAGGTTCACTCAGCTGCTGGGATAAGAAGCTATCCTCCATACATTCTAAGAACCCTCTAGAGTGCCTCCTCTCTGATGTGTTAAATTCCCAGCAGATATCTGGCAGGTTAAAATCACCCATAAGAAAAAGGTCTGGTGATCTTGAGACAGCCTCTAGCTGCCTATAGAATAATTCATCAACCTCTTCACCCTGGTTGGGTGGTCTATAATAGACTCGAACCAGGTTGTCAGCCTTGTTGGTTTTCCTTACTCTCTAGTTCCATGGCACCTAGAGCCTCCCTGCGGTACAGGGACACCCGTCCACTCCTTCTCCCTTGCCTGTCTGTCCCGAAGAGCCTGTAGCCATCAATTACAGCACTCCAGTCATGTGAGCCCACCACATTTCTGTGATGGCAACTACATCATAACTCTCCTGCTGTAATAAGGCTTCCAGCTCCTCCTGTTTGTTACCCATGCACAAGGGACAAGGATGCCAGCAACACTGAGGACCTCCAGAAGTTTCTCCACCTTCCCTGAACATGTCCTGCATGTGTCCTGTGCTAACACAAGTGGTGTCTATTGAAAAACACAGGTATCTCAGCTCTTTCCTCAGAAGACCCTAAGAGCTCACCAGGGACCTCTCCAGGTTGCTTGAGCACTGTGGAGATGATGAGAAGATTCAGGCTTCGTCTTCTGATCTCCCTCTATCCCTTCCTCTCTCCCAAGAAGTGCACCTCCAAGAGAAAGCAGAGAGAGGTGTACATTCCAGCCTGGCATGCCATCTCTGTAGTTTGTGGCACCCCCAGCTGGGCCGTTTCCTACCTAGAGCCACATGTACTCCCCCTGTCCAGGGCACTTTGCCCAACCTGTCTTGCACTGGCACATGGGTAAGAGGTTAGTCCATGGGCAGGCATGTCTGGAGGCATGTGGCTCCCTTGTCCAACCACCACCAAAAAGACTGAGAGTCTGGAGAAAATCTCTGTCCACTGCAGCATGACAACTTGCTTAGCTCGACCAACACCCCTTCCACTGGCAGAAGGCCTGTGATGAGACATTGAGCACAGCCCAGCCACAGAGCATGTCACAGTTCTAGAAGTCTCACAGCCTATGAGCCTGTGAGCACATCAGCAGAACAGGGCTGTGAGCACAACTTTTTGCCTGCTGGTGTGTTCAATGAACATCCAGAATCTTTCCAGGTGCTGTACTTTTTTCTGCAAACCAAAGACCTACCCACTGTAGGAAATGCAACACTATGTGGCATGAGCTTCTCAGGACTGTGTCCTGAATATGTTTCAAGTGGAGAGTAACCATTAGGAATATGGAGGTTCATCTGCTGCCTGCTATCAGTGGAAAGATGAGAGTCCCAACTTGTCCATGGGGGTCTTCAAAACTGGGCACAGCTCTAAATAGCCTTCTAGGGAACTGAAGAAGTTGCCATACAAAGGTCACTTACAACCTCATCCTGTGGTTCTGTGGATCAAAACTTGGAATGGGCTGCCCAGGGAAGTGGTGGAGTCACCATGCCTGGAGGTGTTCAAGAGGGGATTGGCCCTGGCACTTGGTGCCATGGTCTAGTAATGAGGTCTGTGGTTATAGGTTGAACTCAATGATCTTTGAGGTCTCTTCCAACCTTGGTGATATTGTGATACTGTGATCCTGTGAATATGAAATTATTTTCTAAAAGTTTAAAGGGGCAACAAATCAGTGTGTAACAGTCCTACTAACATGAGAAACAATGTTTTTTCCACTTACATATGCTAGGAACTGAACGTAGCTTCATGTGTGTGTGTGATGAAGCAGTTATTAAATTTATGAATATGAAATATGTATTATGAAAACATTATTTTTATTATCAACATTTAATAACCAAATAATCATTAATTTATATATATGTTCTAGTGCACGTTCGTGAAATACATTGCACAAGTGGCTTAGTATCATAATTAGAACTCAATTGGAAATATTTACAGAATAATTTCTATACTTATATGACAAAGGGTGCAGTTCCACGGCTTGGCCACTAGATGGCGACTCGACAGAACACAGACACATTCTAGCTATATACAGCAATGTTTCTGTGCATCAGAGATTACTGCTAGACATGGATGTTTTTGAACTGAATGCTAGTGAGTGGAAAGCACGTGAAAGATACTTTGTAGCTGTTGTTTGTTGCAAGGTGGGGTTCTGGCAGATTACTATCACTGGATTGGTTCCTAGGCTGGTCTGGATGGCGGCACTGGATGGCTCTCTCCTTGGCAGGGGAGAGGAAATGGAACCTGGGTAGAGCTGGTAGCAGGTCCTCTTGCAGGACTCAGCATATTTCCTCCAGACAATAGGGAACAGTCCTGGTAGGGTCGGCCCATGGGCTGGCAGGGCCTGTAGGGCTGGTCCGGGATGGGGTCGGCCCTCAGAGTCGGCTTGCACAGCAGGGAGGGGCAACAGTTAATGATAGGTGGGCTCAGAGGTTTCCGATCAGGCACGGCAGCAGGCGAGGCTGCGGGGTCGGAGGCACCCAATCTGGCACGGCAGTTTGGTGGAGGTCCCAATTTTCGTGGAGGGTGCTCTAGGTCTTCCCTGAGGTTTACAGGGTTCAGAGTGGTGGTTCCTCTCCTGCAATTGTGGGGTTATGCATATGTGTGGACTACTGAACTCGATCAAGTCCCTTCTCCTCAGCAACTGGGCAGATCTTACCCTTGGGGGTCCAGTCCTTTGGAGGCACAGTGGACTCTCCCAGTCGGTGTGACTGGCTGTAACTATGCTGGACTTCTTGGGCTCAGTGAAGGTCCTCCTTCTGAAGATAATTCAATACAGTCTTCTTCTCATCGTGAAGAGTCTTCTAGTATGTGTGCATGTATGAGAGAAAGAAGCTAACAGCAATGGCAGAGGCTATAGCATGAGCATTGTCCTCTGGAGCAAGGAGAGAGACAAAGTGAAAAAGGGGGCAACTTGTTTACCAACTAGGGTAATACTTGCAGGTTCCTTGAAGCTGGGTTTGACCAATGGGCACTTGTGTAAACAACTGGCTTCAGCCTATAGAAAGCGTGAAGCTAGAGTTACACCTATACTTGGTGTTAGCATGGGCATCTCATGTGATGGGAGCATGCAGGGATCTGTGCTGGCCTGGCTAATGCCTTGGCTTTTGTTTCCCTCATGAAGGAGGGGAACTCGTCCACATGCTGGGACAAGATTCAATATCTGGGCACATGTGCCTTCACCACAGTGTAAAATGTCTTTTGATACTATATAATTGAAGATACAAGACATTTTATGCTGCATTACATGTGAGATTAAGGTCCCAGTTTTCCATTTTGGAAATTACACTTTGGAGCAATCAAAGAAACTGGAATACATTACAGATTGTATGTTTGCAGTATAGCTGGTCCAAGGAGCAAGAAAAAGTTACATATCTCCATAAGTCTTGCAAGAAAAATCTTACCCTTCATCAGTTACTCGTCTTCTGGAAACATGATGCCAGCTATTGTGCTTTGCAAAAGGGCAACATAAATTAATATCTCCACAATTTCCTATCTCTTCTACATTAAGTCACACTGCAACAATACCTTGTTTTCATAAAGCTAAAATTATTAGTCCTTATCATTCAAGGTAAATTTATAATTTCCTCTTCTAAAAAGTTCTTTTGGGGGAAAGTTGTGGTATTCGAAGCCATGATGCAAGTCCCTCGTTATCCCGTCTCTCTCTCTCTCAGAATAGTCTCTCTCTGTGTGGCACTGGTCGGCGCTGGTCAATGTAGGTGGTGCTAGAACTGGGCAGGAATGTGGAAAAGAATCAGGAATCAGTCTGTCTTTGAAAGGGAAAGAAAAGTAGGGAACAGTCCATTGCTGAAGGGACATCAGGAACAGGCTCAGGTGAAGTGACATGGAAGCTCTCTGGAATGTTGTGCAGTGTGTTAATGCTGAGTGCTGGATGCTAGGCTGGTATTAAACTAGGAGACTGAAAACTTTTTATAGCCTTGCTGGGCAGGGAGGGGGAGTGGAACAGACTAACTTAGTTTCCCAGGGGAAAACCCCCTGCAGGGAGGGAAATGCTCTCACAAGCCCTCCCCCCACTGCTTCCAGGATGGGCAGCAACTTGAAGAGATGTATGTGCATATATGTGCAGGGAAGAAAATGTATCAGACTTAAAGAACACTTCCTCCATGATGAATAGTTTTCTCCAAATAGTTGATTTATGAATCAAACCCTGTCAGTGTTGTTCAGATAGAGTTGCATAAAACTGCTTAGGTATGTCAATTTTCAACCTGCTGCCATAGCATCTCTGTACACGAGACCACTGAAACCATCTAAAAAGTCTCAGACTAATATACAGGAAACAAACTCATACAAGCATTCAGAATTGAATCCTGGAATTCAGCTGCATAACATTGTTTTTCCTTCTCTTCATTTGCACAAGAACATCTTTTAGTTGTGTATAAAGATCTGGCCACATCCACTTTTTAATTTAAAAGTTTTTCTCTATCCTTTTGAAGGGTAAACAATTTTTTAATGGAAGTAGCATTATTAAAAGTACAGACCCTTATTCCTAATGTGGGCACAAATCAGACCTAATATTTCCAACATTCTTCACCTCTGGGCATTACAGCTTTTAGGAGACATGTTCCTGCCTCTCACAGTCTCTGTAATATGAAACATAAAAACTACACTAAAGAGACCACAATTTATATTCATGGTATAGGAAGTGACCTTTCCACTCATAAGTGGTGTAGTCATGTGGAATGGCTAATGAGAGAATCCCTACTGAGAGTGGATAAATTTCAAACCTTCTGAATAATTATTAGTAATTTTATTGTATTTATAAACCTCCATCATTTAAAACTGTTCCTTGATTTATAAAGCTGTCTTACTCTTGTAAGTGATAATGGTAGTCTCAATCAGTGCCAAAGACTGATGAACGGTCCATGTAGGGACTTCTCTTCCCAGTACTGAATGACAGAGAAACACACTGAAGAGTGAAAAACAGAACTGTAGGGAAAAAGAGAGGACAGAAGAGGATGAAAAATGACTGAGAAGGAATGAGGGAGTGAACATCTATACCGCACTTTACTGATTATAATCTTCACACAGTTTATGACACTAAGACAGTGAGAACAGTGAGGTAATCATTTTACTTGCCTGACATCTGCAGAGTATTTCAAATTGAAGGGTGAAATTCTGGCTCCATTTAAAGGAATGACGAAAGTCCTGTTGATTTAAATAAAGGCCAAAATTTCTATGGTTTCCCAGAGGAAGAGTAGATGGGCAAAGTGGTAGCTGTGTTTTCTCCATGATTATGTCAGGCTTCATTAGGATCTTAAAAGCTTCTTTTCAGCTCAGTTTCCAGAAAACTATGAGGGATTTGAGTAACATTTAATGGTGCAGATACGATATATACTTTCTCAAAAATGGCTATAAAAATGTACAGTCTCAGAATACAGTCTCTAATTTGGACAGCAGTACATAAAACTGTACTTACAAACTAGTACACTGGTATATGCAAGCTTTGAGTAATATTTCTGGCTGTAGTAACATTTCTGTTTGTTTTGTATTGTGTTTTCTGGTGGGTTTTTGTTTGTTTTATTTTCCCTTTCCTTCAAACTTATTCTGTGCAAGAAATAGCCTCTAAGTACCTTTAACCACAGACATCAGTACTGCCATGGGTGCCCAAACAGTTTTAGCTCTAAAATGATGGTTCAGTGTCTTGCCTATGCCTTAGTGTATCCAGAGTGACAATGGATCACACTTTACTGCAACCACAGTACAAGACTACGCTCAAGATGAAGACATTAAATGGGTGTTCCATAGCCCATATTATCCCCAGGCAAATGGTGTTGTTGAAAGGACAAATGGCCTCATCGAAAACCATGCAAAAGTCTCACAAAACAGCTGGTCATGTGATTAGCCCAGGCAGTTTTTATGGTCAGTAACTAATGGAGAATTATGGAAACCCAAAAGCAAAGCATTTTGTTCTGATGAACTGGTAATGAGTTCTAATCACATACCAAACAGGTCATAGGATAAATCCCTATACCAGATACAGGTATACTGTACTGGTAAAGCTACCACCCATTGGTATTGTGCCCATGATGCTGGCTGAACCCAGAGGCTTTTGTGCCTGGGAAGCTTTGAATGGAAATGAGAAGACACACCATATCAGCGTGTGGTGGACAGTCCTTGATTATTAACTGTAAAGCCCAGTTTCTTTACACTGTATGCAGTTTTGTCTCTTTACAGGACAGAAACTATATTAAAGACATGGTTCCAGGGAAGCAACCAGCACGTAGGAGAATGAAGACTCCCTCCTTCATGAAGAGCACACATCAACAGGGTGGCAACTGAGAGCACCACATTGATCCTGAATGTGATCGTGTATGTGTATCCTGAGTATGTCACTTCAGGGAACTGCAACTCATTTTAACTTTGGAAGGAAGAGGTGGAAGGAAGAGAGTGGTCCACCACTCCAAGGGATCACCACTAATTTTGTGTTGAAATAGCAACAGAGTGGAATATGGCACTACATGCAAAACACTTCCCCCACTGCAGAGTTGGGATGAGGGGAAAACAGAGAAGTGTGGGAAAAGAAGGCAGGGTGAAGGCACCTGCCCTTCCCCAAGGCAGTGGTCAGTGGACACATGGGCCTTTCCCCCCCAGGCCACAAGTCAGGTGCAGACCCCTGTGCCAAGGCAAGCCTAGACATATTTAAGCAGAGAACTCATGGTAATCAGTGTCTGTTCTTTTCAGCTTTTGCAATATGTTTTCTGGTAGCATTTATGACAAAAAAAATTAGGATGGGTGTATAAATGGGAGTTATGAATGTATGGTTGTTATTAATATTTAATAGGCTGTATTATTAATAAAAATAATAATTTTATTACTAAAAATCCAACAGAAAATATTAATATAACCTATTTTCTGGTTCAACATATTCAGTTATGGAACAGATACCTCACCAGCAGGAACATGTAACAATTTCAACAATATGAGCAAAAATCCAGAATCAACAATCTGTAATTTAAACTGTAAAATAAAAAAAGAACATCGGTAACATGCTGGCTTTGCCCACAAAGGAGGGAACCCTAGAATTCTCTAGAGCAACAGACCTTTTAACAGATGCTTATAAAAATCAAATTTCATAGATTACTCACTGCAAATCACATCAGTCCAGTACGTTCAGTTGCAACATTTATAATCCACAGATCGTGGTACCACGCGGAACACTTGGGGATGTAAACAAAACCAAAATGGCTTTGAACACGTGAAAGCTTCAGGAATACAGTTTCACTTTCTGTTGGCTTCTGCAGCTTGTTGCTGTAGTACATGCAGGGTTTATCTCCAAAGGCTTTATAGCTGAAAGTTTTGTACAACAGAGGTTGCTGCTGACTTGCAGATCTTGTCAGCTTTGTAGCTTTGCCTGTTTTGGAGAGGTTCTTCAGCTGCAGTCTTTGCAGGGGTTCTTGTTGCACACACCTGACCCCGTTGGACTCCATGGCATGTTCAGACAAGCCTGGGCAACATCGTCAATCTCCTGAAAAATCAGACTTCCTGGCTTATGCCCCATTGTCTACTTCAGGGCAGTTTTAAGGCTTTTGTCCCTTCAGGACAACAGGTAAGCTGCAGAGCACTTGCTTGCTCTCTTTCTTGGGCTTTCTCCCCCACATATGTAGATTAAGCAGCTGTACATACAGGAGGATTTTTTCATTAAAAGAGATACCAGAGAAATTCCCATAATTACCCCCAGCACCAGCAAGCATTGCACACGTGGTCTGTCTTCACAGGTGAGCAGGGGACCTCCATAGTGGTTCCTGGAAAGGGGAGGAGGGGCACCAGGGCAGGCTCATTAGGCGCCTGCACAGGGAGGTGATGCAGTGGGAGGTAGTTACCATAGCAACCATGGGAGTTTAAACAGAGAAAAACAGACCAGTGCAAGGCAGCACTCAGAGAGGCTAGGTTTCTCTCTAGTGAGAGGTAAGCAATGCATGCTGGGTCAGATGGGTTAAAGAAAACAAAACCAAAACCAACCAAACAAACCCAAAACAACAACAAACAAACAAAACACACCACAAAACAAAAAACTTTTAAAGGGGGGGGGGGGGGGCTCATAGAACTCATAGAAAACGGTCTCTGCACATCAGAAGAAGTCTGTGCTCCTGAACCCAGCCAAAGTGGAGGTGGGAATCCAGATGGAGCTCACTCAGGTGGAAGTAGCAATGCAGACTACAGGCTGCAGGAATGCCACTGCCCAGACAACTGATTGCAGGGAATGTCTTAGCCTTCTGGTAGTGCCAGAGGATAGTGAAGAAAACACCTGCATGTGGTGTAAACATGTAAACAATCTGCTCTATATGGTGGCAAAGCTCAAGGAACAGGTAGAAAGACTAAGGAGCATTCAGAAAAGTGAAAGGGAAACAGACTAGTGGAATTACACCCTCACATCCCCAAGAGACCCCCACCAGCAGTCAGAGGATCCCTGTTCTAAAGATTATCAGGCAAAAGGAGGAAGTCACCAGGTAGGAGTAAGTGGCCTTAGAGAAGAAGGGGAATGGATACAGAACCCTGTTAGAGGAGGTAGGCAACCTCCTTCCCAGCTTCCCTCACCTTCCCAGCTACTCCTACATAACAGATATGCAGCACTAGAAGTTGAGAGCCCAGATCATGTTGTCCCTGTGTCCTCTCAGGGAAAAGACAAAAGCTCAAATGGAGGGAGTGAGTTGCTGAGGATTCATGGCTGTGACAGGGGTCAAGTGCACATAGCAACCTCCTCCACAAAGAAGAAGAGAAGAGTTCTGGTTGGTGGAGACTCGCTTCTAGCAGGAATAGAGGGTCCAACATGCAGGGTTGACCCTCATCACAGGGAAGTCTGCAGTCTTCCTAGACCCAGACTCAGGGATGTAACTAGAAAGCTCTCCACTATGGTGAGGCCAGATGACTACTACCCATTACTAATCTTTCAGATAGGTGGGGAGGCAGCTGCTACCCATAGTGTGAGGAAAGTGACAAGAGACTTCAAGGTCTTGGGACGGTTAGTGAAAAAGTCTGGGGCACGAGTAATTTTCTCTTCTGTACTTCCAGTACCCAGCCACAATACAGACGGGAATAGAAGAATCCAGTCTGTAAATAGCTGGCTCCAAGCTTGGTGCTATAGGCAGGGCTTGAGGTTTGACAATGACTGGTTTTATAGGATACCAGGATGGATGGTTTTACATGAGGAAGGCTTATCTCACAGGAGTAAAAGGATTCAAGAGCAAGAACTAGCAGGGCTCATTCACAGAGCTTTAGATTAGAACTGAAGGGGGAGGGGATTGTTGCTGGGCCTGCACCAGTGGGGTAGTGTTCCAGTACAAATGAAGACCAGAAGTCCTCCCACCCCACCAGGGCAGAATTGGTGTGCCCAGCCCCTTCCCTGAAATGCCTGTACATGAATGCACACAGCATGGGGAATAAACAGGAGGAGCTAGAAATCCATGTGCAGTCAAGGAATTATGATCTGGTTGCAATTACAGAGGTGTGGTGGGATAGCTCACATGACTGCAGTGTGGTCAAGGATGGCTATGTCCTTTTTAGGAAAAACAGGTCAACCAAGCAAGGTGGTGGAGTTGCTCTCTGTGAGGGAACAACTAGAATGTATTGAGCTCAGCCCAGGGATGGCTGAAGAGCAGGTTGAGAGTTTGTGGGTGAGAATTAAGGGGCAGGGAAGCACTGGTGATACTGTTGTGAGTGTTTATTACAGACCACCTGATCAGGTTGATGAAGTCAATGAGGCCTTCTACAGGCAACTTATAGCAGCCTCAGAATCACAGGCCCTGGTTCTCATGAGGGAATTTACCTACCCAAATATTTGCTGGAAGACCTACACAGCCAGCCCGTCACAGTCCAGGAGGTTCCTCCAGTGCATTGATCATAAGTTCATGATATAAATGGTGGATGTGCTAACTAGGAAAGAAGAGTTACTGGACCTGATACTCACCAAGAAGGAGGGTCTGATTGAAGCAGTGAAGGGTTGAAGGCAGCCTTGGCTGCAACGACCATGAGATGGTAGAATTCAGGATCTTGTGTGGTAGGAACCAAGTACCAAGTAAGATAACAACACTGGATTTCAGCATGGTCAACTTTGGCCCTTTCAAGCATTTGCTGGGGGAAATCTCATGGGACAGGGTACTAGAAGGCAGAGGGGCCCAAGACCATTGGTTACTATTCAAGGACCTCGTCTTCCAAGCTCAAGATCAGAGCATCCCAAAGGGTAGGAAATCAAGAAAGGGAGCCAGGAGACCTGCATGGTTAAGTAAGGAAATGCTAACCAAACTCAGGTGGAAGGAAAGAGTCTACAGATTATGGAAGGAGGGGCTGGCCACTTGGGAGGAGTATAGGACTGTTGTTAGAAGATGTAAGGAGGCAACTAGGAAGTCTAAGGCCTCATTGGAATTCAAACCTTGCAAGGGAGGTCAGGGACAACAGGAAGGGCTTCTTCAAGTAAGTTGCAAGACAAGCTAACACTAGAGGCAGTGTAGGTCCACAGCTGAATGAGATGGGTGCCTTGGTGACAAAGGACACAGAGAAGGCAGAGTTACTAAATGCTTTCTTTGTCTCTGTCTATTCCTCTGGAGCTGCCTTCAGGAGCCCCAAGTCCCTGAGGCCCCAGAAGGTGACAGGACAAAGAAGGTATTTTCCATGGTTGACGAGGACTAGGTTAGGAAACAGTTAAGTAATCTGGACATCCATAAATCCATGGGTCCTGATCAAATGCACTTGTGGGTGCTGAGGGAACTGGCAGAGGTCATTGTCAGATCAGTCTCCATCATCTTTAGTAGGTCATGGCAGACAGGAGAGGTGCCTGGGGACTAGAGGGAAGGTAAATGTCACTCCAATCTTCAAAAAGGGTAAGAGCGAGGACCTGAGTAACTATAAACCGGTCAGCCACACCTCTATCCCTGGAAAGGTGATGGAGCAACTGTGGTGGGTTAATGCCCATTCTGAAAACAAAACTAAACCAGGGTGAGGGCTTGTGGGTGCTTTGCCTTCCCTGCAGGGTGTTTTCCCCCTGGGAAACTGAATCTGTTCCACTCCCCAATCCCTGCCCAGCAAGGGTATAAAAAGCAGGTCATTGAAGCTATTAGGTCTCCTTTTGGCTCCTGCCTTTCCTGGATGAGAGCTACTGCAGTTGCCTTCCTGCTCCTCTGCCACGTGGTCAGGCCTGATCCTTCTCCCTGCTGCCTCCACGCCTCTTCAGAGAGAGACTGGTTTTGTATTCTTCTTCTTTGTCCCCCTTCCATCCATCCTTGTTTCTTGCCCTTGGGAACCTTACCTGTTATTGCTATATATATATATTGTTTAAAGAAAACTCTTCACCTCTCTACTTCCAGGCCAACTTCAAATTATTGACTTCAAATTATTGCTTTTGGCTTTGCTTTCCTTGCTTTCAGGCGGTAAGGGGCTAGTGGCTCAGGACCTCCTGAAGAGGGGAGGAGGGGCAGCAGGCTCAGGTTGCCTACATGCCCTGAGTGCAGTGACGTAGCAGGGGGAGGAGTTGCCGCAGAAACCACGCACCAACAAAACAGACCTTAGTGCATGGCTGAGGAGGAGGCAGCTGTGAGTTGCTCAGCTCAGTATTTGCACTGACAGGAGGAAAAAAAAACAAACAAAATAAAAAACCGGGGGGAGAGGGTGGTTACTGCAAGATGGTTACTACTAGAACAAAGGCTAGTAGAAGAACAGTGGGCACCCAAACAGGACACCCATAATCTAACCTCTACAAAACCAGAACAGGGGGTAACTCTTAATGGAGAAGGGAGTTTGATACCTTCCCATCAGCAAGCCTCTCAGCCTCCCTGCAGTAACCCACAAGGGCAGGGCCAATGGGAACAGGTCTCTGCCCGAAGGAAGAAATGTAAACAGAGCAAGCCTGCTACTTTAAGCAGCACACTGCCTACAGTGCACTTACAGAATAGGTATGAGGCTCTGCAGGAGGAACAGGTCATCGGTAAGGTTGAGGACTCAAGAAAGACAGAAGCTGCACCAATGACAGGTTGCCTCAGGCCAGCCATTAAAACTAAGCCAGAAAAGAAACCTTGTAGGGTCATTGTTATAGGAGACTCCCTACTGAAGGGAACAGAGGGCCCAATAGGCAGACCAGACCCATTTCATAGAGAGGTCTGCTGCCTCCCTGGTGCCCAAGTAAAGGACATTGTAGGCAAAATTCCCAAACTCGTGAGTCCTTCAGACTACTACCCACTTCTGGTCTTTCAGGTGGGTAGTGAGGATGCAACAATGAGAGGCTCACAATCAATTAAAAGAGATTTCAGAACCTTAGGGCAACTGCTAAAGGTTCTGAAATCTCAAGCTGTGTTCTCTGCTATCCCTCTAATGTCAGCGATGGATGAGGGAACATTGAGGAAGAGCCAACAGGTCAATTCATGGCCCCAGGGCTGGTGCCATTGACAGGGCTTTGGATTCTACAATCATGGCTTGGTTTACAAGGCACCAGAGCTGCAAACAACTAATGGGACACACTTGTCCCAGAGGGGGAAAAGGATCCAGAGACACAAATTGGCAGGGCTCATTGACAGGGCTTTAAACTAGATTTGAAGGGGGAAGGGGTTAATAGTCTCCTGCTGGCCTGTGACAAACAGAGGGGCAGCTCAACAGAGGCAGAGGGAAGAAGAGCTGGTAATGGTCTCAACTTGCTGCCCTGAGGCAAGCCACGAATGACGCACCAGGACACTCTGTGGAAACCAAGGGGAATTAGCCCAAGTGGACAAGAGGGCCAGCCCAGCTGAAGTGCTTCTATGCAAATGCATTGTGACCGGTTTAGGCTGTGCCTTTAAGGAAGGCACAGTTGCTGGAATATTCTGGCTGAATGTTTTTGATATTTAAACAAAAGCAAGATAGTCTAAACTAATTTAATTGTTAGATTGGTAGAATGCAACTTTAAGTTTAAGTTCTGTCTGTCTCAGTCAGAGTTCAGTCTGTACTTTTCCCCCTGTTCGTGTGGGCCTGTTTCTCTCTCCTGAAGCAACAGCTTTGCCAGACAGGAGCGACCTTGAATTAACAAAGCTAACCAGATAAGGAAACTAATTCTTGCATATGCTTTGAGCTAACAGAATTTTTCTCCTTAATTGCCTTTCTCTCTCTCTCTAACCCTTTTTGGGGAAAAAGGGAGGTGGGGAGGGAGCGAGGTGGGGTCAGGGAATCCCCCTGGCCAGCTGGAGAGAAAAAGCTCTTCTGTATTACGTTAATTGCTGTATATTTCTGTATATATTGTAAATACTGTATATTTGTGTACATATTCATTGCATTCCATTTATGTGTGTAAATACAGCTTATTTCATTTGCTTTTCTGACTGAGTTAGCTGTGGTTTCTGTGTGTGGGGGGGGAACTTTCTCACCCTAACACATGCATGAAGCTTGGGCAAAAAACAGGATGAATTAAGGGGCACTGTGCTGCTGCGATGCCATGACATAGTGGCTGTTACTGAAACTTGGTGGGATGACTCCCATGACAGGAATGTAGGGATAGATGGGTATAAGCTCTTTAGGAAGGATAGGCAGGGAAGGAGAGGAGGAGATGTTGCCCTCTATGTCAAGAACCAGCTGGAATCAGCAGAACTCCACCTGGGGAGGGATGATGAGCTGGTTGAGAGTGTATGGGTTAAAATCAAAGGCAAGACAGGGGAAGGAGATATTCCTGTGGGGGTCTCTTACAGGCCACCTAACCAGCAGAACCAAGCAGATGAGGCCCTCCACAGGCAAATAGAAGCAGCTTCCAGGTCACAAGCCCTGGTCCTCATGAGTGATTTCAACCACCCTGACATCTGCTGGAGGGACAACACAGCAAGGCACCAGCAATCCAGGATGTTCCTGGACTGCATAGAAAACAACTTCCTAATCGAAATGGTAGAGGAACAACAAGAAAAGGTGCTATGCTGGACCTTGTTCTCACCAAGAGGGAAGGGCTGGTAAACCAATGTGAGGCTCAGAGACAGCCTTGGCTGCAGTGAACATGAAACAGTTGAATTTAATAGCTTCAGGGCAATCAGGAGGACCTATTCTAAGCTTACAACCCTAGACTTTAGGCGTGCAGACTTCGATCGCTTCAGGAATCTGCTAGCCAAAGTGTCATGGGACGAAGCCCTGGAGGGAAGAGGGACCCAGGGCAGCTGGTCAGTATTCAAGGACCACCTCCTCTGTGTCCAGGAGCTATGTATACCAACAAAGAGAAAAGCAGGAAAGAATGCTAGGAGGCCTGCCTGGATGAGCAAGGAGCTGCTGGACACACTATTACTTAACAAGAAACTCTACAGGAAGAGGAGGGAAGGACAGCTAGAACCGGGGGTATATAAGGAAGCTGGCCGAGCAGTGAGAGGCCTGGTTAGGAAAGCCAAAGCAGAGTTTGAATTGAATCTATCCAGGGAGGTTAAAGGGAGCACTAAGAATTTCTACAGGTATATTAATGGCAAGAAGAGTAGTGAAGGTGTGGGCCCCCTCAGAAAGGAAAGTGGTGAATTGATCACAAGTGATGTGGAAAAGGGTAAGGTTCTCAACAACTTCATTACCTCAGTCTTCACTGCAGGGGCCTCCAGCCACACTCCTGGTGTCATGGAAGATGATGCCAGGGATGGGGAAGAAGAAGTGCCCATGGTAAGTGAAGCTCAGGTTCGTGATCACCTGAAGAACCTGAAAGTGTTCAAGTCCATGGGACCCGACGGGATACACCCACGGGTACTGAGAGAACTGCAGATGAGGTTGCTAAACCCCTATTACATTCCAAAAGTCATGGCAGACTGGGGAAGTCTCCACAGATTGGAAAAGGAGAAACATTACTCCCATTTTCAAAAAGGGTAAGAAGGAGGAACCAGGCAACTACAGGCCAGTCAGTCTCACCTCTGTGCCCAGAATGATCATGGAGCAGATCCTCCTGGAGGCACTACTGACTCAGAAGAATAGTGAAGAGGGGATTGGGAACAGTCAGCATGGCTTTGCCAAGTGCAAATCCTGCCTGACAAACCTGGTGGCCTTCTATGAACAGGTGACAACATTAATAGATGAGGGGTGAGCAACTGATGTCGTTTACCTGGACTTGAGCAAAGCCTTTGACACTGTCCCGCACCACATCCTGGTCTCCAAGCTGGTGACACATGGGTTTGATGGGTGGACCACTAGATGGATAAAGAACTGGCTTGATGGCCGCACCCAAAGAGTGGCTGTCAATGGGTCCATGTCCCAGTGGAGGCCAGTGACAAGCGGAGACCCTCAAGGATCAGTCCTGGGACCTCTCTTGTTCAACATCTTTGTGGGTGACATGGACAGTGGCATCGAGTGCACCCTCAGCAAGTCTGCTGATGGCACCAAGCTGTGTGGTACAGCAAACACGCTGGAGGGAAGGGATGACATCCAGAGGGACCTTGACAGGCTGGATAGGTGGGCATAAGCCAACATCATGAGGTTCAACAAGACCAAGTGCAGGGTCCTGCATCTGGGTCCAGGCAATCCCAGGCACATATCCAGGCTGTGCAGTGACTGGCTGGAGAGCAGCACTGAGGAGAGAGACTTGGGGGTGCTGGTGGATGAGAAGCTCAACATGAGCTCTCAATGTGCACTTGCAGCCCGGAAAGCCAATCAGATCCTGGGCTGCATCAGGAGAAGTGTGGCCAGCAGGTCAAGGGAGGTGATTCTCCCCCTCTACTCAGCTCTGGTGAGACCCCACCTGGAGTACTCCATCCAGTTCTGGAGCCCCTATTACAAGAGGGATATGGACGTTCTGGAATGTGTCCAAAGAAGGGCCACGAGGATGAGCAGAGGGCTGGAGCATCTCTTGCATGAGGACAGACTGGAAGAGTTGGGGCTGTTCAGTGTGGAGAAGAGAAGGCTCCGAGGTGACCTCATTGTGGCCTTCCAGTATCTGAAGGGGGCCTCCAAGAAGGCTGGGGAGGGACTTTTCAGGCTATCAGGTAGTGATAGGACTAGAGGGAATGGAATGAAGCTGGAGGTGGGGAGATTCAGTCTGGACATGAGGAGGAAGTTCTTCATCATGAGAGTGGTGAAGCCCTGGAATGGGTTGTCCAGGGAGGTGGTTGGGGCCCTGTCCCTTGAGGTGTTTAAGACCAGACTGGATGAGGCTCTGGCCAGCCTGATCTAGTGTAGAGTGTCCCTGCCCATGGCAGGGAGGTTGGAAGTAGCTGATCCTTCTTGTCCCTTCCAACCCTGACTGATACTATGATACTGTGATACTATGATACTATGATACTATGATACTATGATACTATGATACTATTGCTTGGTGGATTTGCTCCTTCCCTTTCCTTTTTTTTTTTTCTTCCCTCTGTTGGGAGGAAGGACGGGGGAGTGAGGGAGAGATTCTCAGCCTTGCCCCCATCTGAGCTCTTAACTCCCAATTAAGGCTCAAATGACCACAGAAACCGATCCTTGGTACCATTCATAGGCATATCAAGGATATGAGGGACAACGTGGCTTTACCAAAGGGAAGTGATATTTGACCAACTTGATAGCCTTTTATGAGAACATAACCAGTTGGAGAGATGATGATAGTGTTGTGGATGTGGTCTATCTTGATTTCAGTAAGGCATTTGACACCATCTCCCACAGCATCCTTGCAATGAAACCGAAGCGGTGTGATCTCGATGATTAGGTAGTGAGGTGGATTGTGAACTGGTTGAAGGGAAGAAGTCAAAGAGGGACAATGGGATGGAGTCTATTCGGAGGCCTGTTTCTAGCAGAGTCCCTCAGGGATCAGTACTGGGACTAATACTGCTCAATATATTTGTTGATGGCCTGGATGAGGGCTCAGAGTTCACTGTCAGCAAGTTAACTGACCACAACAAGCTGGGTGGAGTGGCTGACACACCAGAAGTTTGTGCTGCCATTCAGCAAGACTTGGACAGGCTGGAGAGCTGGGCAGGGAGAAATTTGATGAAGTTCAATAAGTGTACGTGTAGAGTCTTGCATGTGGGAGGGAACACCACCATGCACCACTATAGGCTGTGGACAAACCTGCTGGAGAGCAGTGAAGGCAAAAGGGACCTGGGGATCCTGGTGGATGGAAGGATGACCATAAGCCAGCAATGTGCTCTTGTGTCCAGAAAGTCCAATGCCATTCTGGGGGTGGATTAGAAGGGGTGTGACCAGTAGGTCAAGGGGGGTTCTCCTCACCATCTATTCTGCACTGGTGAGGCCACATCTGGAATATTGTTTCCAGCTCTGGGCCCCTCTGTTCAAGAAAGACAGTGAGCTACTTGAAAGAGTCCAGCTCAGAGCCACGAGGATGATTAAGGGAGTGGAACATATTCCATTCAAGGAGAGACTGAGGGAGCTGGTGCTCTTTAGCTTAGAGAAGAGAAGACTGAAAGGTGACCTCATCAGTGTTTATAAATATGTAAAGGGTGAGTCCTGAAAGGATGGAGCCAGGCTCTTCTTGGTGATGCCCAATGACAGGACAAGGCACAATGGGTGGAAGTTGGGATGGAGGAAGTTTCATGTAAATATGAGGAAATAATTTTTCCCTGTAAGGGTGACAGAACACTGGAACAGGCTACCCAGGGAAGTTGTGGAGTCTCCATCTCTGGAGATATTCAAAACTCGCCTGGATGCAGCTTGGCTTTTCCACAGCTTGTGGCAATGCTGTGGGCTAGACTCATATCCAGAATCTGAGTCTGAAGTGGTGCTTCATGTGTCTCTGGGATCACAGTGAGCCCTCTTGCTGGGATGCTGTGCAAGCTGTTGCCAAGTTGGCTTGGCTACCTTATTGCAGGAGCTTCTGTTTCCCTGCTTACCTCTTGGACTGCTATGCTGTGGGAAGCTTGGTCCCCTGCTGGCCTGGGAGTCATCTAGCAATGCCAAGTTGAATCTCACCTTTTTGTGGGGATTTGTTGCTGGTTGAAGCTGATGGCTTTGTTGTTATCCGGTGGTGTGGAGCCTGGTTTGGCTTGCCAAACTGGTGTAGTAGATGCTGACCTGTCTGGTGAGGGTGAGATAACGTCACTCATGTGCTGGTACTGGGCAGGTGCTGAATCAAAGTCAGATAGGTTCTGCTTGTCAGCTGGAACAGACAGAATGGGTGAGTCTGGCTCTTGTGGATCATATGCCCTGAATACTTTGCAAATAGCATGTGGTTGCCATTGTGCCTTGAAGGCAGACATGGTCTCTTTTATGTGCAGCTCAAATAAATCATGAAGGTTTTGTGCCTCTGACTTTGTCAGTTCCTTTTCCAATTGGGAAAGCTTTTGGTCAAAAAGTTTGATCTCCTCCAGCATGTGTATTATGCAAGATGCCATCAGGACAGTGTGTTTGCTGCTGGGTTTGCTTAGCTTTGCAAAAATGCCATCTGGATTTTTGCAATTTAATTTTGCCCACTCCAAGTCTGGAGCTGTAATTTTGTATCCCAACTTATGGAAATATTTCACAGCTGTGCACCCTGCTCGCTACACCATTAATGTGATGAAGAGGTTATTAATTTGTGAATATGAAATATGAAATATGTAAATATTTTATCATTGCAATTATTAATAACCTATTAATCTCTATTTTATATACATGTTCTAGTGCACAATTGTGAAACACATCCCATAAGTGGTTTGGTATTTATAATTAGGACTCAATTGGAATACTTACAGAATCACTTTCTATTTATATAACAAAGGGTGAAATTCCATTGCTTGTCCACCAGACCGTGACTCAATGGGGTGCTGGTGGTGGCTAACTATATACAGAGATATTACAATGTGTATCAGAGGATTGGACTAGAAAGATTATGCTGGTAGGTGTGGGTCCTTTGAACTGAATGTTAGTTAGTGGAAAGCACATGGAAGATACATGTTGTCCTTTGCAGCGAGGTTAGGTTCTAGCAGACTACTGTCACTGGGCTGATTCCTAGCTGGTCTGGATAGCGACGCTGGCTGGCAATCCTCTCTCCACAGCTGTGGAGAAGAGATGGAACCTAGGCTAATTGATAGGTAGGTTCCCTTCACAGGACTCAGGCAGTTCCCTCCAAACAATAGGGAGCAGTCCTGCAAGGTCAGCCCAGCAGGGCCAGTAAGGCTGGTCCCAGGATGGGGTTGGCCCTCACAGAGTTGGTCCACACAGCAGAGTGGGGCAACAGCTCTGGGTAGGCGGGCTTGGAGGTTTTGGATCTGGCACAGTGGCAGGTGGGGCTGGACCCAGAGGGGTCAGCCCTGTGGCATTGGGCTTCAGGGCTGGCATGGACGGCCCCAGGGAAGAAGCGCAGCTGTGGAGAGAGGTGGCTTCCCCTTTACTCGGCTCAAAGAAGTGGTGGGACCCTCTCACAGTAGTCATGATTTTGAAGCATGGGTACAGACAGTGCTCAAGGTTTCCCTGAGGTTTACAGGGCATGGAGTGGCAGAAGTGGCAACTCCTCTTATGTGGTGGTGGGCTTACATAGACACGTGATCCTGCTTTCCAATCTGACACACAGGGTTGTGTCTGCTTGTCAGTCTGATGCCTAAGGCTAATGTAGACGTGTGAACTGCCGGACATGGCTAAGTCCCTTCCCCAACAATTGGGCAGATCGTACCCTTGGGGGTCCCGTCCTCTTGAGACACTGGGTTCATCCGGTCGGTGGGACTGGCAGTACGACCCTGGATCCTCTTAGGCTCAGTGAAGGTCACTCATCTGGAGATACTCCCAGGGCTAAGGCTCAACGAGCCTGCCTGGATGCTGGCTTCTCCTCATCATGCAGAGGCTACTAGTTTGCTTGCGTGTATGAGAGAGAAGACTTAATAGCAATGAGCTCAATGGCAGAGGCTAAGGCACGAGGTTTGTCCTCTCAAGCAAGGAAGGGGAACAAAGTGAAAGAGGGGGCAACATATTTACCAATTGAGGTAATACGTACAGGTTTCTCTCGGCTAGATTTGGCCAATGGGCACTCTTGTAAACAACTGTCTTGAGCTCATTCTTGGTATCAGCACAAGCATCTCATGCAATGGGTCTGTGCCACCTGGCTAATGCCTTGGCCTTTGTTTGCCTCCATGAAAGGAGGGGAAACATGTCCACATGCTGGGATGAGATTCAATATCTGGGCATAATGTACCTTCACCACAAGATCTTAATACTACTTGTTAGCTTCTGACTTCAATGGGAACCCATATACAAACACAAAAATGCACATTTATGTACACTTTTACACACATACAAATGCACACAGACCCCTTTTCCCCCTTCTTCCCCTTTTCCAAAAAGGATTAAAGAGAGAAATTGATATTAAGGGAAATTTTGTTAGCTCAAAGCAGTTGTTAAGACAAAAAGTTAGTTTTCTTATGTCATGAGCTCAAGGTCAGTTGCAAGCAGGCTGCCAGGAGCAGAAGAGCAAAGAGATGAACCAACTGAAATCAGACTGAGCTCTTAAAAGCCACATTTCTACTGATCTACCAATGAAATTAGTTTAGAATTATCTTTGTTTTCCTTTCTTCACCTAAACATTCAGCTAGAGTATTCTGTAGTTGTCTTTTCTTAAAGGCACAGCCTAAAACTGTCATAGTAGGTTTTGTCTGGATATTAGGAAAAAAATTTTCACAGAAAGAGTGGTACTGGAATGTGCTGCCCAGGGAGGTGGTTGAGTCACCACCCCTGGATGTGTTCAAAGGTCATTTGGATGTGGTGCTTGGGAATATGGATTAGTAGTGAACCTTATACAATAGGGTTATCAATTGGACTTGGTGATCCTGAGGGTCTTTTCCCAACCTGAATGCTTCTGTGAAGACCTACTCAAAAGTGTCCCATGGGCTAGGGTTGTAAAGAGAGCTGATGAATATTCAAACACTGCCTCCTCCAAGCTGTAGAAAATGTACACCCTCAAAAAAAGAAATCTAGAAATCTAGTAGAGGAGACACAAGACACGCAGGAGATTCCAGAAAAGTTCAAATGGAAGAGGGAAATCTACCATACATAGAAAAAGTGTATGGCCAATCGGGAGGATTACAGAAATACTATCCAAATATGTTGAGATGCAACAAGGAAGGCCAACACTCTCTTGAAACTAAATCTGGCTAGGGAAGTGAAAAGCATCTTGAGATACAACAGTAGTAAAAGGAAAGATGAGGTGGGAGACATAGTGACAGACTACATAGAGATAGTGGAATTCCTGAATTCCTTCTTTGCCTCAGATTTACTGATAAAACCAACCCTCAGGAATTTCAGCAAAACTGGAGGGAGAAAATGGTGCACTGGTAAATGAGGATTGGTTTAGAGATTGCTTGGATGGAATGAAAATACACAGGTTCATGGGCTCTAATGGGGTACACCCATGAGTGCTGATGGAGCTGGCTGATATTGTTGCTATGCCACTCTCCATCATTTTTGAAAGATCTTGAAGAACAGAGAAGGTGCCTGAGCACTGAAAGAGGGGCACTGTCACTCCAGTGTTCAAAAAGGGCAAGAAGGAAGACCCAGGCAACTACAGACAAGTGAACCTCACCTCCACCCCTGGAAAGGTGATGAGGCAGCTTTTTCTGGAGGTCATTTCTAGCCACATGAAAGAAAACAGGGTGTTCTAAAGTAGCCAGCGTGGGTTCACTAAGGGGAAATCTTGATTGACTGATAGCCTTCTATAAAGGCATGATCAAATGGATAGATGAAGGGAGACCAGTGGATATCATCTGTGTTGATTTCAGCAAGGCTTTTGATGCCCTCTCCCATGCCATCCTTGTAGGTAAACTGAAGTTAGTTAGATGAATGGGTTAGATGAATGGACTGTGAGTTGAATTGGTAAATGTCTCAATAACAGAGTTCAGAGAGCTGTGAACAATGGCGCAGAGTCCAGTTGGAAGCCTATGGCCAGTGGTGTTCTTCAGTGATCAGTAATGGGTCCAGCTGTGTTCGTCTTCATAAATGACCTGGTGTCCACAGTTGGAGGCCAGGCAGATCCACTCTTGCCTCCCACTGGGGCAGAAAAATAAGACTCACATAAATGGATTGCAGAAATGATCGAAAATTTAAATGGAAAAGCAGTAAGTGGTTTACAGAAGCTACAAGCACAGTGACAAAGAAGATCCCAAAGCATACAAAGCATCCCTTACAGCATACCCAGAAGCCTCCCATCACTTGCCTTCTCCCTACCTGAGGGTATACCCAAAACCCCCAGGGCTCTTTCTTCCCCCCCCCTGTTAGGCTAATCTCAGATGGCCAGATCTGAGACTGTCCTTCCCCCTTTTCCTCCTGGCATTAGGCCTAGCCAGGCCTAAGAGGCCCTGAGATAATTCCCCTTCCATTACCAGATAGGAAGCATCTCCCATGGGAGCAGCAAGGGAAGAAAGAGAAAGTGAGAGACTTTGCAGATGAATTTATAGGGAACAGGATATTATGGGTATGGAATACACTATTTCCTGTGTCCACCCACTAGGCTGAACCCTCAGGACATAGGAAGTGTATCTTGTGTGGCAGCAACAGGAGGCATCCAGCCTAAACTGCCACACCTGGATGAGAAGATCAGGAGGTTCACTGATTATATGAAAGATGGGGAATGGGGAATAAGGGAAAGAGGCAGGGGCAGTTGGCTGACACACTAGAAGATCTGGAAAGGCTGTAGAACTGGGTGAAGGTGAACCTCTTAAGTTCAATAAGGACAAGTACAGCATCATGCATCTGGGGAGGAAAAACACCAGGCACCAGTACAAAATATTACTTGTCCTGCTGGAAAGCAGACCCATGGAGAATGACTTTGGAGTCCTAGTGGACAGCAAGTTCTCCATTGGACAGCAATGTGCTCTTGCAGCCAAGAGGGCCTACAGTATCTTGGGGTACATTAAGCAAAGTGTGTCCAGCACATCAAGGGAGGCAATCCTCCCCTCTACACTGCCCTGGTGAGACCACACCTATATTACTGCCTCTAGTTTTGGGCTCCCCAATTCAAGAGAGATAAGGATCTGCCAGAGAAGGTCCAGTGGAGAGCTAGGAGGATGACTATGGAACTTGATAATTTCTCTTGTGAAGAAAGATTCAGAAATAGAGCTGTTAAGTCTTGAGAAAAGAAGGCTGAGAGGGGATCTTAACATCCATAAATATCTGAGGGATGGGTGTTATAAAATCATAGAATCATAGAATTGTTAGGGTTGGAAGTGACCTCAAAGATCATATAGTTCCAACCCCCCATTGCCATGGGCAGGGACACCGCACACTACATCAGGTTGCTCAAAGCCACATCCAGCCTGGCCATAAAAACCTCCAGGGATGGGGCTTCTAACAGCTCCCTGGGCAACATGTTCCACTGTCTCACCACCCTCATGGGGAAGAGCTTCTTCCTAATATCCAATCTGAATCTATCCATTTCTAATTTTGTTCCATTCCTCCTAGATCTATCATTACCTGACACTCTAAAAAGTCCAACGCCAGTGTTCTTGTAAGCCCCCTTCAGATGCTGGAAGGGCACAATTAGATATCCTCAGAGCCTTCTCCTCTCCAGATTGAATAGCCCCAGCTCATTCAGTCTTTCCTCATAGGAGAGGTGCTCCAGCCCTCTGATCATCTGTGTTGCCTTTCTCTGGATATGCTCCAGCATGTCCAGATCCTTCCTGTAATAGGGACTCCAGAATTGGATGCAGTACTCCAGGTGTGGTCTCACCAGAGTGAAGTAGAGGGGAAGAATCACCTCCGCTGACGTGCTGGCTATGCTTGTCTCGATGAAGCCCAGGATGTGATTGGCTTTCTGGCCTGCAAGTGCACACTGGTGGCTCATGTTGAGCTTCTCATCCACCAGCACCCCCAAGACCTTTTCTTCAGGGCTGCTCTCAAGCCAGTCACTTCCCAGCCTGTATTGGTACGGTGATTGCCCCAACCCAGATGCAGGACCTTGCATTAGGTCTTCTTGAACCTCATGAGGTTGGCATGAGCCCACCTCTCCAGCCTGTAGAAGTCCCTCTGGATGGCATCCCTTCCCTCCAGTGTGTCTGCTGCCCCACGCAGCTTGGTGTTGTCAGCAAACTTGCTGAGGGTGCACTCAATGCCACTGTCCATGTCACCAACAAAGATGATAAACAAGCCTTGTCCCAGTACTGATCCCTGAGGGACTCCACTCATCACTGGCCTCCACTTGGGCATGGACCCATTGACAGCCACTCTTTGGGTGCTGCCATCAAGCCAGTTCTTTATCCACTGAATGATCCATCCATCAAACCCATACTTTACCAGCTTGGAGACCAGGATGTGGTGTGGGACATTGTTGAAGGCTTTACTCATGTCCAGGTAAATGACCTCATTTTTTGGCCTTCATCTATTAATGTTGTGACCTTGTCATAGAAGGCCACCAGGTTTGTCAGGCAGGATTTGCTCTTGGTGAAGCCATGCTGATTTTACCCAGTCACCTCTTTGTTCTGCCTCAGCAGTGCCTTCAGCAGGATCTGCTCCATGATTATACTGTGCACAGAGGTGAGACTGACTGGCCTGTAGTTCCCTGGGTGTGGTAGGGTGAGAAAAATTCTCCCCCACACACAAAGAAACCACAGCTAACTCAGTCGGAAAAGCAAATGAAATAAGCTATATTTACATGCAGAAATGGAATGCAATGAATATGTACACAAATATACAGTATTTTACAATATATAAAGAAATATACAGCAATAAACATAATGCAGAAAAGCTTTTTCCCTCCAGCCAGCCAGGGGGGTTCCCTGAACCCCCCTCTCTCCCTCCCTACTTCCCCTTTTTTCCCAAAAAGGGTTAGAGAGAGAGAGAAAGGCAATTAAGGAGAAAAATTCTGTTAGCTCAAAGCGTATGCAAGAATTAGTTTTCTTATCTGGTTAGCTTTGTTAATTCAAGGTCACTTCTGTCTGGCAAAGCTGTTGCTTCAGAGGGAGAAACAGGCCCTCACGAACAGAGGGAGAAAAGTACAGACTGAACCCAGGCTGAACACAGACTGAACTGACAGAACTTAAACTTAAAGTTGCATTCTACCAATCCAACAATGAAATTAGTTTAGACTATCTTGTTTAAATATCAAAAACATTCAGCCAGAGTGTTCAGCAACTGTGCCTTCCTTAAAGGCACAGACTAAACCGGTCACAATCCACCTCTTCTAAACAATTTCATTGGCTGTCCATACTGTCCATCCAATCTAAAACAATATCTACAATTTGCAAGTAAAGTTTATAGTCCATTCCGGCTATCCTCAGATGTAGATGATTCAGAAGTCCAAGAAAATCAGGAAACAAGAAAAATGGAAAACAGTTTGTCTCTCCACACATGAAGCGAAGAAAAGGGAAACAGGGAAACAGGGACTCTCAGCTGACTCAGGGCTCTCAGGGTTCTCAGGGTTCGTGCACCGTGGATTCCTCATGGATTCTTCCTCTGGGCGCGATGTAGCTGTACAACACTCTGAAATTAAACTCTTTCAGCTAAAGTTAAATTTCTTTGTGGAATACACTGAATTTCACCATTCTCTTGCATTACCCAATAAGTGTGACCCGGACCTTCAGCTGAAACCACCCCTCGGACAGGTTTAGCCTCTCCTGAGGGAGAAAATACCCAAACAGTTTTACCGAACAGATTCTTTCTCTAACAACAGGAACTCTATCACCTTCTACTTTCTGTAGCAGATCTGAACGTGCTGGTCCAGCTTGGTTCACTGAACCTCTACTATTTACCAGCCAGATTGCTTGTGCTAAATGCTTTTCCCAGTTTTTCAAAGATCCACCCCCCATGGCTTTAAGAGTGGTCTTCAACAAACCATTCTAGCGTTCAATCTTCCCTGCAGCTGGTGCATAGTAGGGAATGTGGAATATCCACTCAATGCCATGCTCTTTGGCCCAGCTCTTTACAAGGTTGTTTTTGAAATGTCACTTGTCACCAGTTAACCTGTTTCCTTTCTGAGGGGGCCCACATCTTCCCTATTCTTCTTTTTACCATTAATACACCTATAGAAATTTTTATTGTTCCCCTTGATCTCCCTGGCTAGATTTAATTCTAACCGAGCTTTAGCTTTTCTAACCAAGTCTCTTGCTGCTCAATAAGCTTCCTTATATGCCCCCCATTCTAGCTGTCCTTTCTTCCACCCTTTGTAGAGTATCTTTTTATGGGTGTGACAGTTTTAGGCTATGCCTTTAAGAAGGACAGCTACTGGAGCACTCTAACTGAATGTTTTGGTGTGAAAAGGAAAACAGAAGCTAGTTCTAAACTAATTTCATTGGTAGATCAGTGGGAATGCAACTTTAAATTTTAGTTTTACTTCAGTTTGTGTCTCAGTCAGTCTGTTTCAGTCTGCCTGAGCAGCTGCTGTCTTTTTGTGCTTGGCTGACCTTGGACTAATGAGATAAGAAACTCATTCTTTTTCTTCTCTATGCATACGCTTTGAACTAACAGAGTTTCCACCTTAATAATGACTTTTCTCTCTCTAACCCTTTTTGGGGAAAAAAGAGGGAAGGGTGGAAAAGGGTTTTTTTTGGGGGACTATCCTCCAGGGAGGAGGGGGCAGATTTTCTGTGTTATGTTCTTTCCTGTATAGTTTTGTATATACTGTAAATACTGGATATTGTGTATATATTCATCGCATTTCATCCTGCTTGCAAAATACCGCTCTTTTCCATCTGCTCCTCCAACTGAGTTAGCCATGGTTTTTGTGTGTGTGGGTGTGGTGGGTTAACACCCTTTTCTGGGAACAAAAGAACAAAGCAGGGTGGAGGGCTTGCAGGTACTTTTCACTCCCTGCAGGGCATTTTTCACCTGGGAAGCTGGGTCTGTTCCACTCCCCCCTTCCTGCCCAGCTAGGGTATAAAAAGCAGGACCTCATAGCTGTTGGCCTGGCTTTTCTGGCTTCTGCCTCTGCTGGACGAGAGCTACTGCAGCTACCCTCCTGCTCCTCTGCCACGTGGTCGGACCTGATGCCTCCACGCTTCCTCAGAGAAAGGCTGGTTTTGTATTATTCTCTTGTTTTTTTGTCCCACTCCCATCCATCCTTGTTCCTTGCCCTTGTGAACCTTTTTTTCCTGTTATTGTTATATATATATATATATATATATATATTGCTTAAAGACAACTCTTTGCCTCTCTACTTCCAAGCCGACTCCAAATTATTGTTTGGTGGATTTGCTCTTTCCTTTTCTCCCCTCTCTGTTGGGAGGGAAGAGGGGGGGAAGTGGGGGAGAGATTCTCAGCCTTGCCCCCCACCTGAGCTCTTAACTTCCAGTTAAGGCTCAAACCACCACAATTTTTGGCGCCTCCAACGTGGGGCTTGGAAATTAATCTTGTCTTGGGAAAGCAAAACTTTGTCTGAAAAAGGGACTGGAAGTAGAGATGGCGATTTTAAAGAGCCTGGTGGTCCAAGCCTTTGCGTGGGTGTTTGGCTGGATCTTTTGGACCCACATCTACAAATTAATAACTTACCATGTGGTGTGGTTAATGATAGAGATGCTGATCAAATGGATGAAAACTTTACCAATGAAGCTGGGCATGTATCTCCTGAATTCATTGAGTTTCACTGTCAGTGGTAACTTTTCTAACACAGGAAATTTTCCTGCAGAAGGCTGTGAAACCAATGGTGTAGATAAATGTGCCTGTGATGGAAAATTGCTGTACATTGCAATATGCTCCATATGCTTGAATGTAATCCTTACAGGGGCATTTGCTGTGACCTTGTTGGGTGGGGGACGAGCTAACCCATTAAGAGCTGTTTGGAGGGTGATAACACACTCCTTTGCACTCTTTAACGACTGGGGGCATGTCCGCTGTGGGCATTGTGAGCACTCTGTAAACACAATTGAGGGAGGGGTCAGGTTGTAATGAGTGTGCCAGATCTCAGCCTGAGCCCCAGGCACAAGGGTCTGCCCCACCACCAGCAGCTCCACAGTTAACCCCTGATGCTCCTGCCAATGCAGTCTCTCCAGCACCAGTCACCACACGCAGGAAAAGAAGTCAAAAATCATCGCCAAGCACAGATGGAGAGGAAGGAACCTCAGCAGGCCCCAGCACCTCACAGAACCCAGCGGTGGATGAAGAGGAGTCAAACCAGGAAATAACTGTCACATCGTTACCCAGAAAGGAACTAAGGCAAACTCGTCTGGATTACGCAAGGAAAGAGGGTGAGCCAATACTGAGCTGGGCCTTGAGATGCTGGGACGAGGGGGTGGACACAGTGGACCTGGATAAGAGGGAGGCAAAGCTTTTAGGCTCCCTGACTCGTGATGCTGGTCTGGACAAAGAGTTAGCCAAACTCGATGGAACACACACTCTCTGGGCCCGGATCCTCAATGCCATCAAGAGCCGGTACCGCTCAAGGGATGACCTGCCCTGGGCCCCAGTTAGATGGACAACTATGGAACAGGGCATTCGCTACCTGAGACAGATGGCTGTGCTGGAAATAATTTATGGGGATGGCCAGCTCCCTTCGGACCCAGATGAGGTGCCCATGAGACGGCCCTTCGTGAAGAAGCTCACCCAGGGTGCTCCTCAGAAATATGCTCACACATATCCCTCCTAATGCTAATGCCCACATTAGGAGGGATACTCCTGACTGGACAGGATGGAAGTCCTAAAACTGTCTGTGAGTTTGCCAATGATTTAAGGGAATATGAGGACAGCGTAAATCAGAAACCCCTGATCTCAGCCATAGAAACTATGGCCAAAGACATTGTCAAAGAGATCAAGACCTCCATGTCTGAACTGAAAAGGGGGAGCGATGCCTCCTTTTCCCCTTCTCCCTCAGAATGGATCCAGGTTTCAGCAATCAGGAACAGGCGACCTTCCCCTAGGAGAGCACCCCAAGCCAATCGGGGGATGTCAAGAGGGTCTCTGTGGAGGTTCCTCTGTGACCACGGAGAGGACATGGACACCTGGCATGGCCAACCCACATCTGCCCTCTGGAACAGAGTGCGGGAACTGCAAGGTGGCCACACTGGGGACAACTCATCCAGAAGAAGGGCTGCCCCAGTTTCCCGGAGTGGTCCCTCTCGCTCAAGAGACCCTTCCCCTAGTAACACAGGACCCTGCGACAAGTGTGGACATCGCCGCCAGCATTAGAGGTGCCCTACCTCCAGCCAGGTGGAGGCCAGGGATAACAGAGTATACTGGGATGTGTATGTGAAATGGCCTGGCACTTCAGAAGCCCAGAAGTACCGAGCTCTGGTGGACACAGGGGCCCAATGCACCCTGATACCATCGAGGTACAAAGGGCTGAACCCATAAGCATTCAGGGAGTCACAGGGGGCTCACAAGACCTGACTGTACTGCAAGCTGAGATAAGCCTGACCGGGAATGAATGGGGAAAGCACGACATAGTGACTGGTCCAGATGCACCTTGCATTCTTGGCATTGACTTTCTGAGGGAGGGATGCTTCAAGGACCCTAAGGGGCACAAGTGGGCATTTGGGGTGGCAGCTGTGGAGACTGCAGGCAAAGAACAGCTGTCCACCAAGCCCGAGCTGTCGGATGACCCCTCCGTGGTGGGCAGCCATAAGGTGCAGGATTTGAAGCTACCTATTGCCTCTCGCATAGTGCATCGCAGGCAATACAGGACCAACAGAGACTCTCTGCACCCCATACACCTACTGATTCGACGACTGGAGAGCCAGAAGGTGATCAGCAAGGCTCACTCCCCCTTCAACAGCCCGATATGGCCAGTGCGGAAGGCAAATGGGGAATGGAGACTGACTGTGGACTACCGTGGCCTGAATGAGGTGACTCCTCCGATCAGCGCTGCTGTGCCGGACATGCTGGAGCTCCAGTATGAGCTGGAATCGAAGGCGGCCAAGTGGTATGCCACAATTGACATTGCTAATGCCTTTTTCTCCATTCCCATTGCAGAAGAATGCAGGCCACAGTTTGCTTTCACTTGGAGGGGAGTACAGTATCAGTGGAATCGGTTGCCTCAGGGCTGGGTCCATAGCTCAACCATCTGCCATGAGGTGATCCAGACTGCCTTAGAGAAAGGTGGAGACCCTGAGCATCTGCAGTTCATCGATGACATCATTGTATGGGGTGAGACAGCAGAGGAAGTCTACCAGAAGGGTGAGAAGATAATCGATATCCTGCTGGAGGCTGGCTTTGCCATCAAGAGAAGTAAGGTCAAAGGGCCTGCCAGGGAGATCCAGTTCCTGGGCGTTCAATGGCAGGATGGCCGTCGCCACATCCCTCAGGAGGTGGTGAACAGGGTAGCCACTATGGTGCAGCCCACGAACAAGAAAGAGACACAGTCCTTTTTGGGGCTTGTGGGCTTCTGGAAAATGCACATTCCCGGGTACAGTCAGATTGTGAAGCCTCTCTTCCATGTAACAAGGAAGAAAAATGATTTTGTGTGGGGACCTGAGCAGCAGGTGGCATTCGACCAGATCAAACGAGAGGTGTTTCCACGCTATGGCTCTGGGACCTGTTCGAACCGGACCAGAGATCAAGAACGTGCTGTACACTGCGGCCGGTGAGAATGGTCCTATGTGGAGCTTGTGGCAGAAGGCTCCTGGTGAAACCAGGGGCAGGCCCCTAGGTTTCTGGAGTAAGGGGTACAAAGGCTCCGAGGCCAACTACACCGCGACAGAAAAGGAAATCCTAGCTGCCTATGAGGGCATCCGGGCTGCCTCTGAGGTAATTGGGACTGAGTCACCTCTATTTCTGGCTCCAAGGCTTCCAGTCCTGACCTGGATGTTCAAAGGAAGAGGCTCAACCCCACATCATGACACAGATGCCACCTGGAGTAAGTGGATGGCCCTGATAACGCAGCGAGCTCGAATGGGGAGCTTCGAAGGCCCTGGCATACTGGAAGTGATCACCAACTGGCCAGAGGGTGCTGACTTTGGAATGCCACCAGAGCAGACAGTGACCCGTGCTGAGGAGGCTCCCCCATACAACGATCTCCCTGACAATGAGAAGGGCTATGCTCTATTTACAGATGGGTCCTGCCGGCTTGTGGGGAGCAAGCGGAGATGGAAGGCAGCTGTCTGGAGCCCAACAAGGCAAGTGGTGGAAGCAAGGGATGGAGAAGGCGAATCCAGTCAGTACGCAGAGGTAAAAGCTGTCCAGCTGGCCCTGGATATAGCAGAACGAGAGAACTGGCCAGTGCTGTACCTCTACACTGACTCCTGGATGGTAGCCAATGCCTTGTGGGGGTGGCTGAAGGAATGGAAGAGGAACGGGTGGCAGAGAAAAGGGAAGCCTGTTTGGGCCGCTGAGCTGTGGCAAGACATCCCTGCCCGCCTGGACAGGCTGCCAACAAAGGTACGGCACATCGATGCGCACGTCCCCAAGAGCAGAGCCAATGAAGAACACCAGCATAACCACCAAGCAGATCTGGCTGCTAAAATCTCCCCAAATAGACTTGGATTGGGAACACAAGGGCAAGCTGTTCTTAGCTCGCTGGGCCCATGACACTTCTGGCCACCAAGGGAGAGATGCCACATACCGGTGGGCTCGGGACAGATCCGTGGACATCTCTATGGAGGCCATCTCACAGGTCATCCATGAGTGTGACATCTGTGCTGCCATCAAGCAGGCCAAGCGCATGAGGCCTCTGTGGTATGGGGGCAGATGGTCGAAATATAAGTACGGAGAGGCCTGGCAGATCGACTACATCACCCTGCCTCGGTCTCACAGCGGCAAGCAGTACGTACTGACCATGGTGGAGGCAAGTACAGGCTGGCTGGAGACCTACCCAGTACCTCATGCCACTGCTCGCAACACCATCCTGGGCCTGGAGAGACATATCCTATGGAGACATGGCACCCCCCGGGAGGATTGAGTCAGACAATGGAACCCACTTCAAGAACCACCTCATAAGAGACTGGGCAAAGGAACATGGCATTGAGTGGATTTACCACATCCCATACCATGCACCAGCTGCCGGGAAGATCGAACTCTACAATGGCTTGCTAAAGACCACCCTAAAAGCCATGGGGAGTGGAACCTTTAGGAACTGGGAAAAACACCTAGCTCAAGCCACTTGGTTAGTGAACAGCAGAGGATCTGTGATCCGAGCTGGTCCTGCCCAGTCCCACCTGCTGCAAACAGTGGATGGAGATGGAGTTCCTGTGATTGCTGAGAAGAACCTGCTGGGAAAGGCAGTGTGGGTTTTTCCTGCTGCTGGTGGGGGCAAACCAACCCGAGGGGTGGTCTCAGCTGAGGGTCCTGGTCACACCTACTGGGTCATGTTAGAAACTGGGGACATTCAGTGTATCCCACAGCGGAACGTGACTCTGGCTGAGAGGGGATGAACTCGGAGTGGGGCAACACTTATCAATGTATTATAGTCATTGTGTAAATAGTTATAAGTTGTTCTAAGTTTCTCCCTCCTAGCCTAATACCAGCCTAGCATCGAGGACACAACGTACACACTGCGCACCAGTACACCAGAGAGCTCCTCCATCATCGCACCTGTACCTGATGTCCCTGCAGCAATGGACTGTACCAAATGTCCCTGCAGCAATGGACTGTTCCTGGCTTTTCCCTTCCAAAGACAAACTGATTCCTGATTTTTCTCCACATCCCTGCCCAGTTCAAGCAGCACCTACATTAACCATCGCCAGAGAGAGAGAGAGACTTGCCCTGGGAGAGAGCGAGCCGGGATAACAAGGCACTTGTATCAAGGATCTGAATATCACGTGTCAAGATTGCATGAAGGGGCTGTGGCAGGAGAGAGGAAGTGGAACAGAGGGGTGGATTGTGGTGGGTTAACACCCTTTTCTGGGAACAAAAGAACAAAGCAGGGTGGAGGGCTTGCAGGTACTTTTCACTCCCTGCAGGGCATTTTTCACCTGGGAAGCTGAGTCTGTTCCACTCCCCACTTCCTGCCCAGCTAGGGTATAAAAAGCAGGACTTCATAGCTGTTGGCCCGGCTTTTCTGGCTTCTGCCTCTGCTGGACGAGAGCTACTGCAGCTACCCTCCTGCTCCTCTGCCACGTGGTCGGACCTGCTGCCTCCACGCTTCCTCAGAGAAAGGCTGGTTTTGTATTATTCTCTTGTTTTTTTGTCCCCCTCCCATCCATCCTTGTTCCTTGCCCTTGTGAACCTTTTTTTCCTGTTATTGTTATATATATATATGTACATATTGCTTAAAGACAACTCTTTGCCTCTCTACTTCCAAGCCAACTCCAAATTATTGTTTGGTGGATTTGCTCTTTCCTTTTCTCCCCTCTCTGTTGGGAGGGAAGAGGGGGGGGAAGTGGGGGAGAGATTCTCAGCCTTGCCCCCCACCTGAGCTCTTAACTTCCAGTTAAGGCTCAAACCACCACAGTGGGAGAACTGAACTTCTCTCACCCACCACAGTGGGCTAGTGTGTATAGGAGCCCCTTGTTCATCCAGGCAGGTCTCCAAGAATTCTTTCCTGCTTTCCTCTTTGTGAGTATACTTTTCTCCTAGGCACGGAGAAGGTGATCCTTGAATACTGACCATCTGTCCTGGGCCCCTCTTCCCTCTAGGGCTTTGTTCCACAATACTTTGGCCCCCAGATCCCTGAAGGGATCAAAGTGTGCATGCCTAAAGTCCAGGGTTATAAGCTTGGGATACATCCTCCTGTTTACCCTGAGGATCTTAAATTTTATTGTTTCATGGTCACTGCAGCCAAGGTTATCCCTGAGCCTCACATTGGTCATCAGTCCTTCCCTATTGGTGAGAACAAGGTGCAGCATAGCACCTTTTCTTGTTGGTTCCTCTACCATTTGGAGGAGGAAGTTGTCTTCTATGTATTCCAGGAACATACTGTAACGCTGGTACCTAGCTGTGTTGTCTGTCCAGCAGATGTCATGGTGGTTGAAATCCCCCATGAGCACCATGGCCTGTGAACATGAAGCCACTTCTATTTGCCTGTGGAGTGCCTCATCTACTTGATTTTGCTGCTCAGGTGGTCTGTAACAGACCCCTACAGTAACATCACTTTCCCCTCTCTTCCCATTAATCCTCACCCATGTGCTCTCAACCAGCTCATCATCCTTTCCAGAACGAGCTCCACTGATTCCAGCTGGTCACAGATACAGAGAGCAACACTTCCTCCCCTCCTACCCTGCCTGTCCTTCCTAAAGAGCTTGTACCCATCTATCCCTACATTCCCTACTTGGTGGGAATCATCCCACCATGTTTCAGTAACAGCCACTATGTCATAGCATTCCAGCAGTGCAGTGGCCCTTAATTCATTCTGTTTATTGCCCAAGCTGCATACATTTGCATAGAGGCACTTCAGCTGTGCTGGCTGTGCCACCCTCTTAGGTGAATCCCCCTTGATTCCCTTGGAATGTCCCAGTGCTTTGTCCTTGGCTTGCCTCAGGGCAACAAGTGGAGAGCCCTTGCAAGCACTCCATCTCTCTGCCTCTGGTGAGCTGCCCCAGTGTTTGTCACATGTAAGCATGAAGTTAACAATCCCTTCCCCCTTCAAATCTAGTCTAAACCCCTATCAATGAGCCCTGCCAACTTCTGCCCTTTGGCCCCCTGGGACAGGTGCAACCCATTGGTTGCTTGCAGCTCTGGTGCCCTGTAAACTGAGCTGTGATCATAAAATCCAAACCCCTGTCAATGACACCAGTCCTGGAGTCATGAGTTGACCTCTTGGCTCTACCTAAATGTTCCCTCATCCATTACTGACGTCAGTGGGATGGAGGAAAACACAACTGGAGCTCCTGATTCCTTCAGCAGCTGCCCCACAGTCCTCAAGTCTCTTTTAATTGATTGTGAGACTCTCACTGCTGGATCATCACTACCTACCTGAAAAACCAGATGTGGGTAATAGTCTGAAGGACTCACAAGGGTGAGAAGTTCACCTACAACATTGTTTACCCAGGCAGCAGGGAGACATCAGATTCAAAGCCAAAGCAGAGTTTGAATTGAATCTAGCCAGGGAGGTTAAAGGGAGCACTAAGAACTTCTACAGGTATATTAATGGTAAGAAGAAGAGTAGGGAAGGTGTGGGCCCTCTCAGAAAGGAAAGTGGTGAATTGGTCACAAGTGATGTGGAAAAGGCTGAGGTACTCAATAACTTCGTTACCTCAGTCTTCACTGCAAGGGCCTCCAGCCACACTCCTGGAGTCATGGCAGGCGATGCCAGGTACGGGGAGGAAGAACTGCCCATCATAAGTGAAGCTCAGGTTCGTGATCACCTGAAGAACCTGAAAGTGTTCAAGTCCATGGGACCTGACGGGATACACCCACGGGTGCTGAGAGAACTGGCAGATGAGGTTGCTAAGCCCCTCTCTATTCTATTCCAAAAGTCATGGCAGACTGGGGAAGTCCCCACAGACTGGAAAAGGGCAAACATTGCTCCCATTTTCAAAAAGGGTAAGAAGGAGGAACCAGGCAACTACAGTCCAGTCAGTCTCACCTCTGTGCCCGGAAAGATCATGGAGCAGATCCTCCTGGAGGCACTACTGACTCAGAAGAATAGTGAAGAGGGGATTGGGAGCAGTCAGCATGGCTTTGCCAAGGGCAAATCCTGCCTGACAAACCTGGTGGCCTTCTATGAACAAGTGACAGCACTAATAGATGAGGGATGAGCAACTGATGTCGTTTACCTGGTCCTGAGCAAAGCCTTTGACACTGTCCCACACCACATCCTGGTCTCCAAGCTGGTGACACATGGGTTTGATGGGTGGATCACTAGACGGATAAATAACTGGCTTGATGGCCGCACCCAAAGAGTGGCTGTCAATGGGTCCATGTCCCAGTGGAGGCCAGTGACAAGCGGAGTCCCTCAGGGATCAGTCCTGGGACCAGGCTTGTTCAACATCTTTGTGGGTGACATGGACAGTGGCATCGAGGGCACCCTCAGCAAGTTTGCTGATGACACCAAGCTGTGTGGTACAGCAGACACGCTGGAGGGAAGGGATGTCATCCAGAGGGACCTTGACAGGCTGGAGAGGTGGGCACAAGCCAACCTCATCAGCTTCAACAAGACCAAGTGCAGGGTCCTGCATCTGGGTCGAGGCAATCCCAGGCACAAATACAGGCTGTGCAGTGACTGGCTGGGGAGCAGCCGGGAGGAGAGAGACTTGGGGGTGCTGGTGGACGAGAAGCTCAACATGAGCTCTCAATGTGCACTTGCAGCCCGGAAAGCCAATCAGATCCTGGGCTGCATCAGGAGAAGTGTGGCCAGCAGGTCAAGGGAGGTGATTCTCCCCCTCTACTCTGATCTGCTGAGACCCCACCTGGAGTACTGCCTCCAGTTCTGGAGCCCCTATTACAAGAGGGATCTGGATGTGCTGGAAGGTGTCCAGAGAAGGGCCACGAGGATGATCAGAGGGCTGGAGCACCTCTCCTATGAGGACAGACTGAAGAAGCTGGGGCTGTTCAGCCTGGAGAAGAGAAGGCATCGAGGTGACCTGATTGTGGCCTTCCAGTATCTGAAGGGGGCCTCCAAGAAGGCTGGGGAGGGACTTTTCAGGCTATCAGGGAGTGATAGGACTAGGGGGAATGGAATGAAGCTGGAGGTGGGGAGATTCAGGCTAGATGTGAGGAGGAAGTTCTTCACTGTGAGGGTGGTGAGGCCCTGGAATGGGTTGTCGAGGGAGGTGGTTGAGGCCCCATCCCTTGAGGTGTTTAAGACCAGGCTGGATGAGGCTCTGGGCCAGCCTGATCTTGTGTGGAGTGTCCCTGCCCATGGCAGGGGGGTTGGAACTAGATGATCCTTGTGGTCTCTTCCAACCCTGACTGAAACTATGAAACTATGAAACTCTCTATGAAGTATGTCTGGTCTGCATATCAGGCCCTCTACTCCCCTCAGCAGGGAGTCACCTGCAACAATGACACTTTGATTTTTCTTTTCAGGGTCAGTTTTTACGGCTGGCCTGAGGCAGGTCAGCCTTGGTGGTACCTCTGGCCTTTTTGGCACTTTTGGCCTTCGTGGCATATTGGCCTTCATGATCCCTCATCCTTGCTCGCAACTAGTTCCTCCTGCAGAGCCTCATACCTGTTCTGCAAGGGAACTATGAGTGGTGTGCTTCTTAAAAGGAACACATTTGCTCCATTTGTATCTTTTGTTTTGTCAGTTAGCTCCCTGTTCCCATTGACCCTGAACATGTGAGTTACTGCAGGAGGGCTGGGAGACTTGCTGGTGAGAGAATATCAAATCTTCTGCCCCTCTAAGAGTTCACTCCTGTTCTGTATTTGTAAAGAACAGTTTGTAAAAGTTATCAATTTCCTTCTCACTCTTCCTGATGCTTCTTAACTTCACCTCCAGTTGGGGTGGTTGGTGTCATGGTTTAGTTGATCAGATGGTGTTGGGTGATAGGTTGGACTTGATGATTTCCAAGGTCTTTTCCAACCTGATTAATTCTATTCTATTCTATTCTATTCTATTCTATTCTATTCTGCTCTACTCTACTCTACTCTACTCTACTCTACTCTACTCTACTCTACTCACCTCTTCCCTCAGCTCCATCACTTCATCCTGGAGCTGTGCCAACTGGCTGAGCAGGTCAAAAACCTGCTCATACTGAACACACCCATAGTCAATGTTTTCCCCAGCTGCCTGTAAAAGGCTGTGGCATTCCTCACAACCTGTGGCCTGGATGCCAATATCCATTTTGGTGGGTGCAGAGAGCACAGTCTTCCTTCTCTGAGTAGCCACCATCATGACTTCAGTAAAACTGAATCACCTTGTGTCCTGCCCACACACCCTGACCTAATTCAAAAGGAGCCTGGGGCACACACAATCACTATTTGCTCTCCCTGTGCCTGTTAACCTGCCTGCACCAATGGCCAAGCGCTCCCCAGACGTCTGACCACACCATCTCCCTCTCACGCTCCACTTACTAGGTTGCAACTAGAGAGAAATCTAGTTGCCTTACAGCTCACAGTCTGAGACCTTCTGCCAGTGTCACCCGGGATTTAAATTTCCTGCAGATTCTCTGGGAATGCCTCCAGCCAAGGCACCCTCTCAGGCAACCTCATGAGAGCCTCTGAGTAGGGTCAGGTTGCCTCTTCCCCTCTCTCTCCTGCTCTTGGTCTCCCTGTCTCTGGGAGCCTTCTTTTCTCTTCTAAAGATGTAGGCACAGCACAGAGCTAGCCAGTGCTGATGCAGTTGCCTTGCAGCTCACAGTCTGAGCAAGTCTGTGTCAAGAAGGTGGTGACAGTCTCTTTTTGGTGGTGCCCAGTGATAAGACAAGGAACACCAGCTACAAACTATAACACAGGAGGTTCTACCTCAACATGAGGAGACACTTCTTGACAGTGAGGGTGGCAGAGCACTGTAAGAGTCTGCCCAGAATGCTTGTGGAGTTTCCTTCTCTGTAGACTTTCAAAATCTTCCTGAATATCTTTATGTGCATCCTGCCCTGTGTGATCCTGTACTGGCAGGGGGGTTGGACTCAATGATGTCCCTTCTAGCCCCTAACACTCTAAGATTCTGTGATTACATCCTTCTAGTTCCTTATTCACTGAGTGGTCCATCCATCAAATCCATGTATCCAAAAGTGGATGAAAAGAAAAGAGCAAAAATGAGATCAAGATACTTCTTGGCTTCTCTTTCTCTTTTGAAAGGATAATGGCAATATAGTTTAAAAATATGAAGTTTGACTGAATCTAAAACTTGTGAACAGCTGAACTCAACTTATGTGCCATACAAAAGTACATCTTGTAATGATGAACTTTCACCTTTCTTAATCTCTATAATGAGAAAAATGCTTCTGAAGTAACTAAATCTGAATCACAACAAATTATTTTCATTTTTTTCTGTCCAATTTGATTATCTGACTCAGGGTAATCCCATTTGTGCCAGATCTCCATTTATGACAGATATTTATTAATTTTAATATGCACAGTGCTGCGTAATGACAATGCTTAACTGTTTTTTTTTATCAACATTGCATTTCCCAACCCCCCTTCCCCCTTCTTTTATTTCATGTGAATCCAAGACTGATATTTGGATATTCAGAAATCTAAATAGGCAGCAAATGTTGCATTATGATTCTCAAAAGAAAAAAAAATGAAGTCCTCCAAGGTCATATTAGTGGCAGTTTGGGCTTTCTATTTTCTTCCACCCCCCCCTCAGCAATCATGAAATTATTGTAGCAGATCTGAGTTCAATGTGCAGTTGAAAACCTTAAATCACATGTAAGGAAGACAAAGCAAAGATGCAAAGATTAGAAAACATCAAGATGAAGCACCTCTTTATTCCAGTCTGAATATTAGATGTTCAATTCTTCCCAAATATACATTCAATATTCTGTGTTCTTAGTTCAATAACAATGAAATATCAGACATTGTTATGTGCTGTTATTATGCATTGTTATTATGTTTCATTTATAACATCAACAACCTGAATGAGAGTGGTAGAGGATAGCAATCAATTTGTATACTGTTGATATAGTTGTTATATCTAAACTTGGTTCATTCCTTATGGAACTTTTTCAAACATATGAAGATTCTGATATCCAGTACAGCCAGCAACACTCTGTCTTTATCCATTATTAAATACATTAATTTGGTACCTGTCTAATATTAGCAACATAGAGGTAAAAATGTCCATATATTATTCAATGTAATTAAAATAATTCTTAAATTGTAATGGCATGCATTTACAAAGGGCAAATATTTTAATTGCATAACCTAGATTTGGTACCTTTTGCAGATGTGTTATAGTGCAGTCTGAATCACAAAAAATATTGGGTTGGAAAAGACCTCAAAGATTATCTAGTCCAACCGTCTACCCAGTACTGAAGGGTCAATACTAAACCATGTCCCTAAGCACCAAGTCCACATACTACTTAAACACCTCCAAGTATGATGACTCCACCACTGCCCTGGGCAGACCATTCCAATGTTTGATAACCCTCTCTGTGAAGAAATACTTTCTAAGATCCATGCTGAACATCCCCTGGAACAGCTTGAAACTGTTTCCTCTAATTCTGTCACTTGACACCAAGGAGAAGAGGCTGCCTCCTTGCTCCAACCTCCCTTTAGGTAGTTGTAGAGAGCAAGGAGGTCTCCCCTCAGCCTCCTCTTCTCCAGGCTGAACAACTCCAGATCCCTCAGATGTTATTCATAGGTCATGTGCTCCAGGCCCTTCATGAGCATCATTGCCCTTCTCTGATTACACTCCATGTCTCTCTTGTAGTGAGGGACCCAGACCTGAACACATTACTCAAGATACGGCCTCACCAATGCTAAGTACAGGAGCATGATCAGCTCCCTGTTCTTGCTAGCCACAGTGTTTCTAATACAAGCTAGGATGCCATTGGCTTTCTTGGCCAACTGGACAAAGCTGACTCATATTTAGTCAACTGTCAACCAATGCCCCATCTCCCTATCCAAGTTTCTGAAGGATAATGTTGTGGGAGACAGTGTCAAAGACTTTACTAACGTCCAGGTAGACAATGTCCATGGCCCTTCCCTCCTCTACTAAGCACGTCACTTTATTGTAGAAAGTGATTTGATTAGTCAGGCAGGACCTGCCTTTCATAAACCCATTCTGACTGAGCCCAGTCACTTGATTATAGTTTCATAGTTTCAGTTAGGGTTGGAAGGGACCACAAGGATCATCTAGTTCCAACCCCCCTGCCATGGGCAGGGACACTCTACACTAGGATCAGGCTGGACAGAGCCTCATCCAGCCTGGTCTTAAACACCTCAAGGGATGGGGCCTCAACCACCTCCCTCGACAACCCATTCCAGGGCCTCACCACCCTCACAGTGAAGAACTTCCTCCTCACATCTAGCCTGAATCTCCCCACCTCCAGCTTCATTCCATTCCCCCTAGTCCTATCACTCCCTGATAGCCTGAAAAGTTCCTCCCCAGCCTTCTTGTAGGCCCCCTTCAGATACTGGAAGGCCACAATGAGGTCACCTCGGAGCCTTCTTGTCTTGTAAGTGCCATGTGAAGCACTTAACCTGTTCCATAACCTTTCCTGGCACCAATGTTAAACTGACAGGCCTGTAGTTCACTGGAACTGTAGTTCCCTGACACTACTGCAATCCTCCAGAATTTTGTGTTTCACTCCATATATATTCATATGTGGACACTATCATAGAAAGAGTAGAACTTAATGCCAATTATTTACTGTCAGTGATAATTATAACAGTGGTGGTAGAAATATGTTATGGCAGGAAAAAATTGCCTTGACACACATAAACACTGACAGATACCTGACAAGTAGCTGAGGCTTGCTAGAGGCTTGTCAACTCCTAGACATTAACTGGTGCCTCTCTGCCCAGGCTTTTATCCTATTTTTGTGTGGGCTCAGCCCTTCAACTACTTAGGACCAGCCACATTGCACCCTCAACCTGAGGGATAGAGTCCCACTATAGACCCATTTTGAGTTGGTCTCCTCAGAGCAAGTAGCCTTGCAGTCAGATCCTCTGGTCTTGGAATGGGGCACCATCTGAGGATACTTCTGTGGAAATATCACCCCATCTTTGCCAAGTGTATATTTTAGGTACCCTTGGGTGGGAGGTTTCTTATTTATTAGTGTGTGCACATTTTGGCTCATCTTTCTAGAAAAATATTCCTTAGTACTTAAGGTTAAATCTTAATTGGTTTTGTAGTAATATACTCCCAAATGACATTTAATTATGTCAGAAAGAGTGTCAAATAATTTTGGTTACAATTTTTGTACATTTTTGGGTAGCTGTTACTGTCTGTTTTGCGGATGCCTCTGTGACACAAGGTAAGGCAAGAAATTAAAAATCCTGATTTTTGTTCCCTTCCTCACAAGCTAAAAGTCATTGTAGAGGATAATCACTTCTATTTTCCTCTCATTCCCCCATCTTTCAGGCAAAAAAAATAGCACAGATCATTGATAAAGTAGTTCAAGATCCTTACACTAAAGGAATCACAAAGGTGACAGGATTTAGTACTCTTTCATGAAACAACATCTGAAAATCAAAACCCATAAGATGGCTATCAATCCCTGACTTCAGCAAAGAGGCAAAAGCTCCTACATTAGGGATGTGAGCAGCATAAGTGGACTTTATTACCCATCAACCCAGTAAAAGATCTGCCTTTCACTTCACATGACTTAGATCAGACCAGCACAGTTTAGTAAAATCAGCTAACTAGGCAAAGGATACTTGTCCCAGCTACCCAGATGACCCAAATGCTCACCATTCTCTGAAAGCACTAAGAGGTCTAGCTACATTCCAATAAGTGGTGCCAAGACCCCTGTGTGAAAAGAGCTCAAAGTTCTTCTAGAATGTATAGTTTAGATAGAACCATAAGAACTAGACTGAACACAAATCAAATTTTTAATTTTTAACATAATTTAACAAAGCTCCTTGATTTTAATTAGAACTAAACATTCTTAGATTCTAGAGGGTGGAGGAGTGACAGGAGAATTCTTATTAAAGTAAGTTTGTCAGCTTCCTGAGAAAGGATCTTCAGGTATATGTCATTCAAGTCACTGGGAAAAAAAGGGAAGTGGAGCAGCCAGCAGAGGTACCATGAAGTACATCCATTTGGATGAGTCTAAGAGCATGCATCCATGCACTTCAGTGGTGCTGACCTGTCAGCCTGATTCAGCTACACAAAGCCCAGAAGTGAGGCAAAAGGCATCTGTGGCATAGACAGATTTGTGGGGTATCTGAACAGAGTAGAAGTGTCATGCTTTTCATTCTCAGAACCTGCACTGGAGATCGACCTGCATGATACTACAAATCCCCTCCTCCATATATATACACACTCACTGAAATAAAAAATGAAATAAACAGAAAACGCTCTCAGGTTTTACCACACTCCTACTTTGCACTGGTAGGGAATATAGAGGATCGGGAACACAGCTTCTTCTTAGTACTGGAGACAGGGGCAGGGAAAAATGCATTAAGTCTCTTCTCTTTTTGCCCCTGATACCAACCTTTACTCTCCCTCTAATCAGATATGTCTCCCAACTTACCATGTCAAACTGGCACATGATGCTAGTTTTAGCCAGGTGATCTTGATAGCATTCAGAGCGCAGCGCCTTTTCCAAAGATCAGGACTGCTCTTATTATTTGATGCTGCAGTTGGTAGGAAATGGAAAATAAATTACAACCTGTATAAGACAGACTCAAAACCCCTCTGTAGAGGAAAGACTTCAAGGCACCTGAGACATTTAGTAGCTTACACTGCTATTTTTATGACAGCATAGTAAATATCTTCAAATACCTTCCTTGTCTCCCACTGCCACTGGCCCAACTACCATCATTGCTACTTCTTGCCTGAGGAAGACCACAAGGAAGCAGGGGGAGCAAAACTAGGGCAAGTAGAAAGGAGGTGTGAGGGAAAAGAAGGCAATACCCAGTACCCATTAAAAAAAATTCTTTTTAATTCCCTGGCTATCACAGATAGTGGCTGCTGCTAGCATTTAAGATAAGATTAGTTGGTGTTGTGCTATCAGCACCTCCACATTTTCCCTGCAGGGATTCCTTCTGACAGGCTGAAGCTAGAGGCATGTCTGAGGATTAACATGAGCTAATGATTATACACTAAAGCTTTGGAACTGTTGGACTAATAGGATTAAGCAATACCAGATGCAGGTCCCCGTTCAGGTTAAAAATGCACTTTTTACATTACAAAGTCAGACAGATCCCTTTGAACATGCAATGAATATGGATGTTTTCAATTATCACAGTCTTCCAGGGCTATACGATATGGTAAATTAATCCCTTTAGAACATCGGAAACAGGACAAAATAGCCTTCTTGAAGCTGAAATCCCTCGCTTTAGATTTTCTTTCATGGGGATAAGCAGTGGTGCACCACACATAATTAATCTTATTACAAATAGAGAGAAAAGAGAAAAAAAAAAATTTAAAGGGGTCCAAAATTTGTTTAAATATTTGAGAAATGGGGGGAGGTGGAAAAACTTTCAAATCAACTTCTCTTAATTAATTTACACAGCAGTGGAAAACATGGAGTTATTGTTCAGCAAATAAGACTATTCTCCCATCCTTCAGGCAGCAGCAGAACACAATAAATAATAATATTAAACAAAGTATTTTAAGAAATGACAACAGAATATGTTCTTTATCAGAACAAAAAGGTTTAGAATGCATTTAGATCTGCTTTGAAGGGTTCAGTCTCAGTAACTTTGATCATTGGAGTGCCTGAAGTGGCAAGAATTTGTCCGCTTCAAATTTTTCAATGACGAGGTCATAATTTGAGGAAGGAATGGAGTAAAGACGAAAAAACAGTTTGGAAAAAATAGGGAACAGTATAAAACTCAAGCTAATTGGAGTCCCAGCACCTTTAACCTTGAATCTTGAGAGAAAACATAAAAGTAACGTGATTTGGCAGTCAAAAGTAATGAGAGGAAAATCTAGAAATGCTTGAGATGCTTGCTGGTTCAGTTTGGATAAGAACACAGAGGTTCAGTAGCTTTTTCTGAAAAAATACCTTGGTTTGAATAAACACTAGGTTTTCTATTTTATTTCAAATAATTTCCAGAATAAATCTGCATAAGAAAGACAGAAGAAGAAATATGGTTGTTTAAATTTTTCTCATCTTCAAGTTTGAATGAAACTTGTCTTCCACTGGTGATCAGCAGCACACAGAATGACCCAAGGGTGAGTTTAGACTTTGTACACAGATTAACATTATTTAACATACAATATCATTGGTTCTCAACACAGAAATCACTCAATCACTCTGACTTTCCTTAAAGACATAGTGATGCCAAAAGTGAAGAGGGTTGGAAATCAGTACTCTGACCAGAAACAACATGCATCAGCATGATTCATAGTGTCCTTTTGAAAGGACAGAAATAAGAAGGATGAGTAGATTACTTCTGGAGACAAATATCATATGTGTTGAAAGTTGCACGCAATGCCTGGACACCAGCTGTAATTTACAAAAAGAATATATTCTTTAAATTCAAATATAATTTAACGTATATTCACTAATGAATTTAAATATACTTTGTGGAAAAAAAATCGAAATGGAGGGCAGTTACTTTGAATTCTACTTTATTTTCTTTTCACTTAGGAGCTTTTGAAAACATGTTATTCAATGCATACAGATAATCATAAAATATGTGTCCTGTAAAAGCCTTAAGTGAAAGGTAAAACTGAGTTAAAAGAAAGATTTTCCCCACATTTGTACTGCAGCTTATGGCTTGACCCCTTGTAAAACCTCCAATGTTAGAATACATTTGCTAAGGGATAGGCCTATGACCCTATGTGAGGGTGGGAATTTGAAACTCTGATTTTTCTTAATATTTCCCTCTTATTTGTCGTCAAATGCAAGACATTTCTGCATATGCACCCAGTAACATGTTCATTTCAAAAACAGAGAAAACAGAAGCCTAAATATGGCTAGTGTACCTATATTTGAGTACTGACTTCTCAAACTGTGAGTTACAGAATCATAGAATAGTTAGGGTTGGAAGGGACCTCAAGGATCATATAATTCCACCCACCCCCTGCCATGGGCAGGTTGCTCACAGCCACATCCAGCCTGGCCATAAAAACCTCCAGGGATGGGGCTTCTACCACCTCCCTGGGCAACATGTTCCACTGTCTCACCATCCTCATGGGGAAGAACTTCTTCCTAATATCCAATCTGAATCTATCCATTTCTAATTTTGTTCCATTCCCCCAGTCCTATCATTACCTCACACCCTAAAGAGTCCATCACCAGTTTTCTTGTAGGCCCCCTTCAGATACTGGAAGGGCACAATTAGGTATCTTCAGAGCTTTCTCCTCTGCAGACTGAATAGCCCCAACTCTTTCAGTCTGTCATCATAGAAGAGGTGCTCCAGCTCTATGATCATCTGCGTGGCGTTTCTCTGGATATGCTCCAGATCCTTCCTGTAATAGAATCATAGAATCAGTCAGGGTTGGAAGGGATCACAAAGATCATCTAGTTCCAACCCCCCTGCCATGGGCAGGGACAACTCACACTAGATCAGGCTGGCCAGAGCCTCATCCAGCCTGGTCTTAAACACCTCCAGGGATGGGGCCTCAACCACATAGGGGATCTAGACAATAATGGCCCCTATAATAATAGGGCTCCAGAATTGGATGCAGTACTCCAGATGGGGTCTCACCAGAGTAGAGTAGAAGGGGAGAATCACCCTCCTCGACCTGCTGGCTATGCTTGTCTTGATGCAGCCCAGGATGTGATTGGCTTTCTGGCCTGCAAGTGCACACTGGTGGCTCATGTTGAGCTTCTCATCCACCAGCACCCCCAAGACCTTTTCTTCAGGGCTGCTCTCAAGCCAGTCATTTCCCAGCCTGTATTGGTACTGTGATTGCCCCAACCCAGACGCAGGACCTTGCATTTGGTCTTCTTGACCCTCATGAGGTTGGCATGGGCCCACCTCTCCAGCCTGTAGAAGTCCCTCTGGATAGCATCCCTTCCCTCCAGCATGCCTGCTGCACCATGCAGCTTCATGTTGTCAGCAAACTTGCTGAGGGTGCACTCAATGCCACTGTCCATGTCACCAACAAAGATGACAAACAAGACTGGTCCCAGTATTGATCCCTGAGGGACTCCACTCATCACTGGCCTCCACTTGGGCATGGACCCATTGACAGCCACTCTTTAGGTGCTGCCATCAAGCCAGTTCTTTATCCATACTTTACCAGCTTGGAGACCAGGATGTGGTGTGGGACATTGTTGAAGGCTTTACTCATGTCCAGGTAAATGACCTCAGTTGTTTGGCCTTCATCTATTATTGTTGTGACCTTGTCATAGAAGCCCACCAGGTTTGTCTGGTTGAATTTACACCTAGTGAAACTATCCTGATTGTATCCAATCACCTCTTTGTTATTCTTCTGCCTCAGCAGTGCCTCCAGCAGGATCTGCTCCATGATCTTACTGTGCACAGAGGTGAGACTGACTGGCCTGGAGTTCCCTGGGTCATCCTTATTTCCCTTTTTGAAAATGGAGGTTTTGTTTCCCCTTTTCCAGTCAATAGGGACCCTCCCTGGACTTCCATGACTTTTTGGAATATAATAGAAAGCAGTTTGTCTCTTGTTCTAAACTATGCATAATCTTCATCCTCACCATTCCAATCTTCACCTCCTTAAGTACAAAACCAAAACAGAACAGGAACATTAGCATTTTAATCAGCATAACTAAATGTACGACACAACCCCCATACTTCTTTCTCTGTGATGATGTATTATTATGTAAATACAGGGTGACATTATGACAAGAACTTCTGGAGTTCTGGAAATGTTCCCTATATACCAGGCATTTTCTCTATTTGAAACAGAGTTAAGAGTACAGTTTATATTCTCAATTCTACAATTAGACCTTCAGAAAACTGTGGCAAACTTCAAGGACAAAGACTGTAGCCATTCATTGCCATTATCAAGAGAAAAGAAGAGTGTATCAGAACCAGAACCTTTCATTAAAATTTTCCCTATCTCTCTGTGTATGCAGAGGTTACTGCTCTTCACAGCACTTATTGACAATGAAATGGCAGTTTGGAATAGGGATTTGAAACGCTCTTGTCTTCCTAAAAGACAACAGTTCAGTGGAAGGCTCTGCTCTTCTTCATCAGCTTCCTAAATGCATTTGGGGTCAGCTTAGTGTCAGCAATGATTCTTCTTGTAAAGCTCTATTAGTTTACACTCAGAACAACAAAACCATGTGCTTGATCACAGTGACACACTAAGCTTAGTGACACCTTTCAGTCATGTCTTTGTGAAAGAGCTCAACAAATTAAAAGTTGTGCTCTATCCTTTTCTCAGTTTGAAATTCGTCTGGTCACTGTCAGAAATTATTTTGGTGCTTTGTTTTTATCCACCGGAGTTTGGGGACATTTTTCAACATCATTTGGGCAACCATTTGTTGCTAAGAGGAAAGTTGCCTCTTAGCAACATAACTAAACACAGATATATTTTATCTTCTTTTCAGTTGAATATGTTTTTTTGTCTTGATGTCTGTTGTGAGAGTACTTCATGTGTACAGAAGAGACAGAAAAAAATGCAATGGTACGTAAAGGTACACAATTTGTGGAAGAGATGAAGCAGTTTACAACTATGTTGGGCAAAAAAAGCAATCTGCCAAATAATCTCCCAAGATAGTCTTTGTGACAAAAAAAGCTAGTGATACAAAATGACAACCCTAAGTAAAATACAGCAGTGTCTGCAAAGCAGAATCATGTAATCATTTCAATGCAATTAATTTTTTTTATCTATGTCATTTCAGTTTCTCAGCCTATTCTCATCATTTCACTTTTTTTTGACTTTCATCTCTGTTTAGCTAAAGCACTTCCCTTATGATTTGCTTTTCCTGTACCTATAAAATAGTTTAGATCTGGTACAAATTTTGGATCTATTCTAGGAAAGTTATAAGAATGAATCAATTCATAATTGTATCAAATACAAAAAATACCCACATTAAGGAAATTGCACATTAAGATGGAGAAAATTTAACACTCACCTCAGAGATGAGATCAACAGGATTCTTGTAGAAATGAATGCAAAAAACACAAAAAAAGATCTAACAACCAAGAAAAAGTCCCTATTTTGAACAACCAATTCAATTTATGAGAGATAAGCATAACAACCTCCTGAGAGAAGTTAATTTTCATGTAAAACAGCTTCATGCGTGTTATTGTGGAAAAAAAAAATTACACACTTACTTCAATTTTTAGTGATCTGTCACAACTGTATCCATGTAGTACAGTTGAGAGTCTTACTACTCCTCTCAGTTACAGTCATCACATATTCATGAAATTGGAACCTATTGCTTTAGTGCATGTTATTTGTTCTTTTAATTAAAATATTTGTAGGTAAATTATGTTTAAGTGGTTTAGAAGAAAGCACTGAAAATACAGTGTCCTTGAAACATAGACATTGTTGGTATAGAAATTAAAATTAGATAAGAAATATGTCTTAGAACTCCAAAACTTAGACACACATAACAGACACCTCTTTTCCACTGGGTTAAATGTTCTTCCAACACTCTAATACTTCTGTCTTAATTTCAGAAAGGCTTTTGACACTGTCTTCCATAACATCTTTATAGATAAGGTTAGAAAATGTGGGTTAGATGAGTGGACAGGGAGGTAGAGTGAGAACTGGCTGAATGACAGTGCACAGAGGGTTGTGGTGACTGATGTGGGGTCTGGTTGTAGGCCTCTGGCTAGTAATGCTCCCCAGAACTCAGGGCTGGGTACAGTCTTGTTCAACATCTTAATCAATGATCAGGACGAAGAAATACTGGGAGACTTAACTGATACACCAGAATGCTGCTCTGCCTTTTAGAGGGACCTGGACTGGCTGGAAAGTTGGGAAGAGAGAAGACTGATGAAGTTCAATACCGGTAAGTGTAGGATGCTGCAGTGTAGGGAAGACCCAGTGAATCAGTACATGTTGGGGCTTGACATGCTGGGAAACAGGTCTGTGGAGATGGACCTTGGAGTCCTGATGGATAACAAGTCCACTAGGAGCCAGAAGTGTGCTTTTTGCAACCAAGAAGATCAGTAGTGCCTTTGGGTGCAATAAGGAGGAGTGTGGACATCAGGCCAGGGAAGGTTCTCTACTAGCTCTGCCTTCATGAGGCCACATCTGGAGTATTGTGTCCAGTTCTGGGCTTTCCAGCTCAAGAGAGACAGAGACTGGAGATAGTACAACAGAGGGGTACAAAGATGATTAGAGGACTGGAGCATCTCCTTACAAGGGCAGGCTGAGAGATTTGGGGGTGTTTAGCCTGGACAAGACTCAGAGGGGATCTTACCAAGGCTTATAATCATCTAAAGGGCAGACGTCAAGACAATGGGGCCAGACTTTTTTCAGTGGTGCCCAGTGGTAGGACAAGAGGCAATGGATACAAACTGAAACACAAGAATTCCCACCTAAGCACAAGGAAAACCATTGCTTTGAGCATGACAGAGAATTGGAACAGGCTGCCCAGAGAAGTTGTGGACTTTCCTTCATTTGACACTTTCAGAAACTTTCTAGATGCATTCCTCAGCAACCAGCTTTAGCAAAGGTTTGGACTAGATGATCCTCAGAGATTCTTTCCAACCCCTACCATTCTGTGATTCTGTGATTCCCTGAAATATAAACGTATTGGTTTGGCCCACCAGAGGGAGCTCATAATATTTCATGAATATAAAAGGAAAGTGCTGATAATTATGTAGAAAAAATAAATTAATGATATAGTCAAAGTATATATATGTGTGTGCGTGTGTGTGTGTACTTATAGATTTCTATGCATTGCCTACCCATCACTTGAGATCTTATCAATCATATCATCCTGCCCCAGAGAAGGGCAAGAAAGCTGGTGAGGGGTTTGAAGACAAGCCCTGTGAGGAGAGGCTGAAGGAGCTGGGGTTGCTTAGCCTGGAGAAGAGGAGGCTCAGGTGAGACCTTATTGCTGTCTGCAACTGCCTGAAGGGAGGTTGTAGCCAGGTGGCGGTTGGTCTCTTCCACCAGACAACCAGTATCAGAACAGGAGGACACAGTCTCAAGCTGTGCCAGGGGAGGTTTAGGCTGGATGTTAGGAAGTTCTTCATAGAAAGAGCTACTTGCCATTGGAATGGACTGCCCAGGGAGGTGGTGGAATCACCATCACTGGAGATGATTGGGAAGAGACTTGATGGGATGCTTGGTGCCATAGTTTAGTTGATTAGATAGTGTTGGATGATAGGTTGGACTTGATCTCGGAGGTCTCATCCAACCTGGTTAATTCTATTCTATTCTATTCTATTCTATTCTATTCTATTCTATTCTATTCTATTCTATTCTATTCTATCATGAATGTCAAGTCAGTAACAAGTGCATTTCCATAAAATGACACCAGGGACAAATATGCATAACTGTGTCATTAGATGAAGACCGAAGAACAGTAGAAGCAAAGATCAGTTTGACTTGTAGGTAATATCAGTATAGAATATAAATAAAATGTTGACTATATTAGAGTTTAATAAAAAGCCAGGAACTTCCTCTGATGAGAATATTTCTCTGATTTTAACCTTCATAGAAATGACACAGTGTCTTAGCTAAAGTCTAGGTTAATAGCTAAACTCCAGGTTAACTCACCCTCTAAAAAGGGACTGTATTTATACACATACACACACACAAAGAAAATAAACAAACAAATTGTAGTCATGCATCTGTCACCCACTTCTTCTTTCACAAGACATTAATCTACTCTAACAAAGTAGAACAAACCAGAACTGAGACTTTCATGTGAATGGACAGAATATAGCTGGGGTATTTCTTCCTTACAGACAATATGGGGAAGGTGGTTTAGATGCCTCTTACTATCTCTGTAAGGTGGTAAGCAAGGGAAAGTCAGGGGCACAGTAATGAAGTGTTGCTTGATACAGAGTATTACATATCAGCTGAAAAAATCTTACTTTCCTCAACTGCTTTTAGTAATGTCACTGCTAAAACCTATCCTGGCTCCTTAAATAATTCCTTGTCCTTGGTTTTGTGTTAGCATTCATCTAGATGTGCAGAAAAGGCTAAGGACACAGTATTTACCATGAATTTGGACTAGCTCCAGATTTCTGTTTTTATACATATATTTATTTTGCAATCAGTATAAATTAATATTTATTTCCAAAATTCACAAACAACGTCATTTTATATCATTAAATAATGAGAGAGTCACATAAAAGTGCTCTATTTACTTGGTGATTTGTCAAACAAGAATTCCAACAGCACTTCCTTATTAACAGATTATAGCTCTTTGTAACGCTGACAGTGCTGTATTTTATAGAAAAGTTAGATTAAATATTGTGTCAAGCAAAATTTTTAATCCCTGTGGAATACAGTCTTCCACTTCTAATCTGTTAAGACACCAATACCTTTACCTTTTTCTCCCAAAAAGAACTCCACCCCAACTTCAGAGACCATCTGTCAAGGTAGGACATTGCAGTTTTGAAGCCTATTATTACCTCAGCAGTATTACTACTTTTTCTGCTGTTAATGGTATCAAAATTAAAACCAATTATTTTTTTACTTCTTGTGGAACTGTATAAAACATTAAAATATTTAATACAATTGTTATACAAAGTCCAGGCAAAATTTTTTAAAAATTACTGAAGAAAAATGCAGGTCTCATATATGACACATTTATTAAATTGGATATAACTGTGACACTCATCTAATCAATAAAGTAATATCATATATCTAACCAAACTATCACAGCTTGAATATTGTCACAATTGTTTCATAGTAAAGACTCTAACCTCTCCCTACAGTAATTCACATAGAAATAATTATTTTCTTAAATATTTTAAGCTTTCTGTGATTTCAAAAAGTATATATCAAAGACAATATTGTACTAAAGCATGTTCTAAAATCTAGCAGCCATTTATTTGCATCTAACATAACTTTACAAGAACATTTAATTTGCTGATGAAAGGAAATTTCTGGGTTTTACCATATATGACAAATGTGAGCTAGATCAGAAGGTAAATGATCTTAATACATGTTACTGACTGTCTTCACCAGCAGGTCTGGCTTATTCCAATTATAATTTTCTACCGGTAGATAAAAGATCAAATGTATCTCTAGAAATTATAGATAATGAAGAAAATCTGAAGAATTTAGGAAACTGAAACAGATTGAAATAATTAGTTGGTTTTGTCAAATACACTCTCAGAGGTGTTTTGCAGCAATTCATGACAAGATTGAAACGATACTTCTGATTTCAACATTTTTCTTGTTATCAGAAAAGTTTTGTTATGCTAATGAATTTCATTGCCAGCACCACTTTTAGGCAGTATTAGATATCGTGGACCATTATCTAGTTATAAGGTATTATTAAACAAATATGAAGAAAGATGTAGTTCTCAGAGTGTCACTACTTGTAAAACCCTTCAGCTCCAAACTCACACAGTCTCCCTGTAGTTGTACTCAACTGATTAACTGCAACTTATCACTAAACCACTCATTAAATTTAGCAACCCATGAAAGCCTCGGTTAAAATGCATCAGGTGTATACTTCTTGGGCCTTACATAATTGCCCCTGCCTACTATTTCTTCTAAACTCTTTCTTAATGGACATTTCTAGTGTCAAGATAAATCAAACAATATCAAGATAAATCATAATTTTAAAAAAAATGTTTTTAAAAAGCATAAACAATGGCAAATGTTTAGATGGTGGAAAATTATATCTGTCAGACTGGTGACTATCAGTTGTTGGAATTAAAAATGGAACTCATAGAACAGGTGATTTAGTCACAGATCTAATAAATAATTTGATGCCACATCAAGCAACTTCCAGACCTACATTATGCAATGCTTAATATCATAAAATTTCATGTGAAGTGGATTGTTCCCAGACTGGATTGAATCTGACTCAGGCATCCTAGTTTGGTAGCTTAAAATGAGATTCATAATAGCCAACGCACTAGCCTTATTACAGAGGTCTTAGTTGATCATGGAGGTAGTGCATGCCTGCAACCTACTTACAGAGAAGCCTGATAGGGATTATGCTGACAAATTACCTTTTTCTAAGTAATGATCAGATTTAGGATGCTTAGTCTGTCAAGATACAAGCAAGTCAAGATACGTGCAAAACACACATTTCCAGGCATTTTCTCCATCTGTCTGGGTTATTTCCCAGGAAGAAGGAAGTTTTTTGAGGTAAATTCTACAGATCTGAAGAAGTATATCAAAGACTATACTTTGGCTATAAGTACCACATTCTACTGAAGTGCAGATTGAAATATATTTACAATGATGTTGGTGTTTTGTTTTCCTTCTTTTAGATAGAAGGGAGTTTGACAGAGAAATTTCACAAAAATTCATGTCAGTGTTGGTACATTTGCTCAACAATGGAAGTTTATTCCTCACAGTAAGTCCTAAACATTTTTGCCTAGTCAGGACATTGTTCTATCAAGAGAATGTTGTTGTATGAAGAATTATGCTTATCAGAAAGTCTTGTTGACTCCCGTTTCTCCTTTGCTTAAACTGAATTAAATCTTTGTGTATGGCTAGAAATATTATCTCCCTCTCCAGGGCCATATGATGACCAACTCTTGCATCCTGTACAAGGTAAAGCCTTGTTGAATATAAACACTGCTCTCTGCAGAATGTTCTTTAAAAGAACTATCAAGCAGAAACAATTCTGTTTATTTTCACATCAGCTATGAGAAAAAGCCTGTTCTATGACAGGAGCAGACTGTTTTTCTGAAGGATGTGGATAAGGAACAAGAAAAAATTCTCTACTCTTGACTAAGACCCTGAGGTTGGAGAGACATCTTAAAGGGTCAGGAATGCCTGAAAGAAGTATGAAACTTTTTAGTAACTATAGTAACTATAGTAATTACTGCAGGTCATTTCTGGCATTGCCATCCAAGTCAATTAGTGATCATGGAAATCTAGTATTTTCATCTGAAGCAGATTTTTTTTTTTAAGTTGTAATTTGTTCTCAAAGTAGGCAAAACCACACAGTAATTCCTTTGTTTAGCTTCACACACATGAAGTAAAAAATATCATTGCTTCATTGCCAGAAGAAGATGCCAAAAGATTATCCAGTGGAAATTTCACAGATCTTCTCATTTCGTCTTTATTCAGGTAATTCATATTGCACACAGTAGCAAGGATTTGTGGTTTGAAATACCTACATAATTTGCATGCTTCACATTTATACTCACTGTAAGTACTGTGGCAGACAACATTAAGAAGACAGCGAAGTACTAGGTTTATGAAGACTCCAGGAAGAATTATCAGAGGTAGAATAGGGCCATCTCTTGGGATCACCTCAGCTGGAACTACAATATTTGGAACAAAAACAGAAGGCTACAAAGACATTTGGAAACCTGCAACATCAATCTATCCCTGAGTCTTGTTCTACTTTTGAACCTACATGTTTTGTAGTGTCAGGAATAGGCAGATCCAACTTAAAGACTCCTTGAACTCTCTTAAAAGTGGCAAAGATTATCCAGTTCCCATAGTAAAAAATCCTGAAAACTTCTTTCTCTAAAAGCTGTTAAAAAATTTAAGTATTGGAGGGCAGGAAGGATAGTCCTCCAATTAATTTGTGATTGCTCCAATGATACTAAGAAAAGAGTAACACATAGACTTGTTACAGACCACACAATCAGGGCAGAGAGGCAGATGAGATATTCTATAGGCACCTGGAAGAAGTCTCATAGTCACTTGCCCTTATTCTTATGGGAAACTTCAACTTCCCAGATGCATGTTGGCAATACAACACAGTAGAGAGTGAACAGTTCTGGAGGTTCCTAAAGTATGTTGAAGATAACTTCCTGACATAGCTGGTGTGTCAAATTACTAGGGAATGCAGTGTGCTGGACCTGTTCTTTGTAATGTTGACAGTAGGAGGCCATCTAGGGCACAGTGATCATGAAGTGATTGAGTTCTCTGTTCTTAGAGAAATAAGGAGGGCATGTAGCAGAACTGCCATCTTGGACTTCCAATGGGTATACTTTGAGTTGTTTAGAAGGCTGCTTGACAGAGGCCCTTGTGAGACAGTTCTGAAGGGCAGAAAGGCTGGACACTCCTCAAGGGGGAAGTCTTAAAGGTGGAGGAGCAAGCCATTCTTAAGTGCTGCAAGATGAGCCAGCAGCAAAGAAGGCTGACCTGGCTGAACACATTGCTCTGGATTCTACTCAAGTTAAAAAGGAGAGTAGGAAGAAGGGTTAGGCCATACATGCTTACTACAAAGATACTATGAGGCTGTATATAGGGAGACAATTACAAAGCCCAAAGCCCAGCTAGAAATCTTTCCATAAAAGCATCACCACAAAAGAAAGGGTCTGGGAGAAACTCCATCCTTTATTAGATACAGGAGGAAACATGGTGACTAAGGATGAGGATAAGGATGAGACTCCAGTGCATAGCTGAGGAGAGAGAAGGCAGCTGCGAGGAGCTCAGCTCTGGGAGCTTGCTTTTGGCTTTGCTTTTCTTGCTTTTTGGGAGGTAAGGGGCTGGTGGCTTGGGACCTCCTGAAGAGGGGAGGAGGGGCAGCAGGCTCGGGTTGCCTAAGCGCCTGAGTGCAGTGATGTAGCAGGGGGAGGGGTTGCTGTGGAAATCGAGCGCAAACCAAACAGACCCCAGCACGTGGCTGAGGAGAGAGGAGGCAGCTGCGAGGAGCTCGGCTCAGCCTCCTCACTGATGGGAGGAAAAAAAAAAAAAAAGCCAGGTGGAGAGGGTGATTACTGCAAGATGGTTACTACTAGAAGAAAGGCTGTGGGCACCCAAACAGAGACCAATCACAAGCAGATGTTCAGGCAGGTGGCTGCAGTGAGTGCTGGGACATGGCACCGGACATGGAGGATGGAAGGAACAACTCCTGTGTTAGGTGTGAGCAGATCAGGAATCTGATGAGCATAGTGGCTGAACTAAAAGAAGAGGTAGAAAGACTGAGAGCTATAAGAGACAGCAAAAGGAACATTGACTATTTCCAAAATCTAACCTCTACAAAACCAGAACAGGGGGTAACTCTTAATGGAGAAGGGAGTTTGATACCTTCCCATCAGCAAGCCTCTCAGCCTCCCTGCAGTAACCCACAAGGGCAGGGCCAATGGGAACAGGTCTCTGCCCGAAGGAAGAAATGTAAACAGAGCAAGCCTGCTACTTTAAGCAGCACACTGCCTACAGTGCACTTACAGAATAGGTATGAGGCTCTGCAGGAGGAACAGGTCATCGGTAAGGTTGAGGACTCAAGAAAGACAGAAGCTGCACCAATGACAGGTTGCCTCAGGCCAGCCATCAAAACTAAGCCAGAAAAGAAACCTCGTAGGGTCATTGTTATAGGAGACTCCCTACTGAAGGGAGCAGAGGGCCCAATAGGCAGACCAGACCCATTTCATAGAGAGGTCTGCTGCCTCCCTGGTGCCCAAGTAAAGGACATTGTAGGCAAAATTCCCAAACTCGTGAGTCCTTCAGACTACTACCCACTTCTGGTCTTTCAGGTGGGTAGTGAGGATGCAACAATGAGAGGCTCACAATCAATTAAAAGAGATTTCAGAACCTTAGGGCAACTGCTAAAGGTTCTGAAATCTCAAGCTGTGTTCTCTGCTATCCCTCTAATGTCAGCGATGGATGAGGGAACATTGAGGAAGAGCCAACAGGTCAATTCATGGCCCCAGGGCTGGTGCCATTGACAGGGCTTTGGATTCTACAATCATGGCTTGGTTTACAAGGCACCAGAGCTGCAAACAACTTATGGGACACACTTGTCCCAGAGGGGGAAAAGGATCCAGGGACACAAATTGGCAGGGCTCATTGACAGGGCTTTAAACTAGATTTGAAGGGGGAAGGGGTTAATAGTCTCCTGCTGGCCTGTGACAAACAGAGGGGCAGCTCAACAGAGGCAGAGGGATGAAGAGCTGGTAATGGTCTCAACTTGCTGCCCTGAGGCAAGCCACGAATGACGCACCAGGACACTCTGTGGAAACCAAGGGGAATTAGCCCAAGTGGACAAGAGGGCCAGCCCAGCTGAAGTGCTTCTATGCAAATGCATTGTGACCGGTTTAGGCTGTGCCTTTAAGGAAGGCACAGTTGCTGGAATATTCTGGCTGAATGTTTTTGATATTTAAACAAAAGCAAGATAGTCTAAACTAATTTAATTGTTAGATTGGTAGAATGCAACTTTAAGTTTAAGTTCTGTCTGTCTCAGTCAGAGTTCAGTCTGTACTTTTCCCCCTGTTCGTGTGGGCCTGTTTCTCTCTCCTGAAGCAACAGCTTTGCCAGACAGGAGCGACCTTGAATTAACAAAGCTAACCAGATAAGGAAACTAATTCTTGCATATGCTTTGAGCTAACAGAATTTTTTCTCCTTAATTGCCTTTCTCTCTCTCTCTAACCCTTTTGGGGAAAAAGGGAGGTGGGGAGGGAGCGAGGTGGGGTCAGGGAATCCCCTGGCCAGCTGGAGAGAAAAAGCTCTTCTGTATTACGTTAATTGCTGTATATTTCTGTATATATTGTAAATACTGTATATTTGTGTACATATTCATTGCATTCCATTTATGTGTGTAAATACAGCTTATTTCATTTGCTTTTCTGACTGAGTTAGCTGTGGTTTCTGTGTGTGGGGGGGAGAACTTTCTCACCCTAACACATGCATGAAGCTTGGGCAAAAAACAGGATGAATTAAGGGGCACTGTGCTGCTGCGATGCCATGACATAGTGGCTGTTACTGAAACTTGGTGGGATGACTCCCATGACAGGAATGTAGGGATAGATGGGTATAAGCTCTTTAGGAAGGATAGGCAGGGAAGGAGAGGAGGAGATGTTGCCCTCTATGTCAAGAACCAGCTGGAATCAGCAGAACTCCACCTGGGGAGGGATGATGAGCTGGTTGAGAGTGTATGGGTTAAAATCAAAGGCAAGACAGGGGAAGGAGATATTCCTGTGGGGGTCTCCTACAGGCCACCTAACCAGCAGAACCAAGCAGATGAGGCCCTCCACAGGCAAATAGAAGCAGCTTCCCCGGTCACAATCCCTGGTCCTCATGGGTGATTTCAACCACCTGACATCTGCTGGAGGGACAGCACAGCAAGGCACCAGCAATCCAGGATGTTCCTGGAGTACATAGAAGACAACTTCCTCCTCCAAATGGTAGAGGAACCAACAAGAAAAGGTGCTGTGCTGGACCTTGTTCTCACCGAGAGGGAAGGGCTGGTAACCAATGTGAGGCTCAGAGACAGCCTTGGCTGCAGTGCCCATGAAACAGTTGAATTTAATATCCTCAGGGCAATCAGGAGGACCTATTCTAAGCATACAACCCTAGACTTTAGGCGTGCAGACTTTGATTGCTTCAGGAATCTGCTAGCCAAAGTGTTGTGGGATGAAGCCCTGAGGGGAAGAGGGACTGAGGGCAGCTAGGAGGCCTGCCTGGATGAACAAGGAGCTACTGGACACACTATTACTTAAAAAGAAACTTTACAGGAAGTGGAGGGAAAGACAGCTAGAACAGGGCATATATATAAGGAAGCTGCCTGAACAGCAAGAGATCTGGTTAGGAAAGCCAACGCAGAGTTTGAATTGAATCTAGCCAGGGAGGTTAAAGGGAACACTAAGAATTTCTACAGATATATTAATGGCAAGAAGAAGACTAGGGAAGGTGTGGGCCCCCTCAGAAAGGAAACTGGTCACAAGAGATGTGGAAAAGGCTGAGGTACTCAATAACTTCGTTACCTCAGTCTTCACTGCAAGGGCCTCCAGCCACACTCCTGGTGTCATGGAAGATGATGCCAGGGATGGGGAAGAAGAAGTGCCCATGGTAAGTGAAGCTCAGGTTTGTGATCACCTGAAGAACCTGAAAGTGTTCAAGTCCATGGGACCCAACAGGATACACCCATGGGTACTGAGAGAACTGGCAAATGAAGTTGCTCTCTATTATATTCCAAAAGTCATGGCAGACTGGGGAAGTCCCCACAGACTGGAAAAGGGCAAACATTGCTCCCATTTTCAAAAAGGGAAAGAAAGAGGAACCTGGGAACTACAGGCCAGTCAGTCTCACCTCTGTGCCCAGAATGATCATGGAGCAGATCCTCCTGGAGGCACTACTGACTCAGAAGAATAGTGAAGAGGTGATTTGGAGCAGTCAGCATGGCTTTGCCAAGGGCAAATCTTGCCTGACAAACCTGGTGGCCTTCTATGAACAGGTGACAACATTAATAGATGAGGGCCTAAAAAAATATCCTAAATTTTGAGGATCCAGATTTTTATAATGCAAACTGGAAAATATCTCCACCAGAACTGTTGAAGTTTGAAGGAAGTTTAGACAAATAATACAGATGAGTACAGACAATGTGTTTGGAACTGATTGTGATGGAGATTAGTGGATAAAAGATGAAAATCATGCAATAAACTGATAAAGAAGTACATTACGGCCTCATATTCATCATCTTAAAGGAAGACACATTGAGTCAGGATCAGTTTTTTAACTGAAGATATTTCCCCTTTGTATTTTGTAACATGGACCGCTAACGCACTACACAAGGAAGTACTGCACTACCACATTCAGATTGTTCACAGACATAACACAAACCTGAAAATCCAGTGAGGGTAGCCAGGGAGTTGTCAAGAAAATGATCTAGACAAAATACAAAGGCATTCTCTCCTCTCTCTTAATAAAAAGCATAAAAATTAAGTCACTCTACATTCATACACAACTATTCAATAACTCATCCACAAGTACTCCCAAAGAAAGGGGAAAATAAATCAGTAAGGAAACAGATTTCAATGTCAAGAGTTAAAGGGATAATTACAAACAATAGCAAGGGCTTTTTTAATTATGAAAAATACCATGACAGTCTGCTTTTAAATTATATACAATGGAAAACAAGGTGAGTCACATAATCATACTCCTTTTGACACATAACAATCTTCATCAGCAATCTTCATCCTGCCCCCATGTCAAGACTGTATAAAGGGGGCAGGGTCCCTGAAGTATATGAACATGTATCTAATCTAGCAAACTGAAAATCCTATTGTGCTCACTCACAAGGAATTGCATCTTTCGAAATCACTGAAGCTACTGCAGAACACCTACTGGTTAAGATAAAAAATACTCACCAAATATATCTCCTAATATATTTAAGAAACTACAAGATTGAAGAACTCACTGATTTATGTGAGGATTTATCATAAAACATAAAATCCTTTTAGAATTTGTCAAGCACAATCCGAGAGAGCTGATGTTCAGTGCATGGTGTTCTGACTTGCTACACATGTGGTAATGGCAGCCAAAATGTAATCACTGAGGTTGAAGCTAGAGTATTAACTTTAAGTTTAGGAATTTGTTTGCCTGTTTGATTTTATTATTGGAATATAACATAAATTCCAATAAAAACTCAAAAGACATTTTCAGGATTTTTTTAATCCCAAACCTAAGTCTGTAATATAGGAGTGAACATTTATAATCTGACTTGGATTTTCCTTTTTTTTTTTTTTTCCCAAATTGTCTTGCTAAACATACAGTTAAGCAGAAAAGCTCATGCCTAAATATGGAATTTGCTGAACAAGTTGACTCCAAAGCAAATATATGTAATAAATGACCACTACTTCTTTTGAACATGCACAGGGTGTCAGTAGGAAATAGCAGAAGAGTAAATGGAACTAGGTTGCTTTATACTCTTCACAAACTTTGTGTATGACTCAAAATTAGCAGGACAATATTTTTTTTTCCAGAATACACTGCCCATGGTACTTTTTCCTTTTTGTGCTATCTCAGGATTAGATGAGTCATATTTTTATATGTGAATGTCCCATGAAAAAGCAAATAGTAACATTTTTGTGCCAGCATGACCCCTGAGAAGCTGAGAAGTAGAAATGCTTTTTAAAGGATCTGGTTGGTAATGTCAGCTGTTTTGTATGAGGCCTAGCCATGCCATAAAGGTTGAGCCTATGAGCAGGATAGGTGCAATGGCAATAACCTTACCTCAATACATGCTTAGAATTTCTGATTATTGTGTGTTTTAATCCAGAGGCAGATGTTAAATTAATGATTAAATGAGGTTGCAATCTAAAATGCAAAATATTTCTTTTGTAACAGAGGTAACTACAAGAAATAAACAAGGATTCAAAATAAAGTTGCTTATACAGATATAAAATGTCTTCTTGGGAGAAAACAAAACAGAGAACAAAACAGAGAAATATAGGGCAAAATTAAAAGCTTTTTTTAAGCCTTTAATGCTTTTAAAAAAAAGCTTCTAAAATATTTTAAAATAATATTACTAAGGACAGATCTTGAATTATTCATAACTATATCAGTGTCATTGTCTGAGAAACCATCTCAAGCTCAACTCCATTCCATGACTTTCTGCAATACTAGCTTTTCATTTGCTACGCAGTCAGGTCTTTAGTTAATACAACTATTGCTTCAGGATTTGAAAGCAGACAAAGCTGACATTGGGGAGCAGTTCAGGAAGGAAGAACACAGGCATTCCAGAGACATTTTGCTTTGTGCATAATGGTGATGACAGTAATTTGTAGTTACTTGGTGCCATTGGAGAATTCCACTAATTGGTAATCTCCTGCTTTAAGAGTCCTAATATTTTATTTCTGTGTATTGCTGACTGCCATAAAGAATGCTAACAGAAATGTGGACAACTGGCATTTTAACAATCACAACTGTACTCACATGAACTCTTTTATAGCTAACTTTAACTACAATACTAGACATAGTCATAGTGGAAATTATTTTTCAGTGTAAAACCTGAGTTTCTAACATTTGAGAAGGAATAGGTATAACAGATTTTTTATTGAAAAAGAATTTAAAATCCTTGGGATTTCAAAATGGGTGGTGCTGTATTAATGCAAGAGGTAATGAATGCATGAAAGAGAAAAGATGTAATCGACTACTTTTATGGAAGTACATAATCCAGTAATGAAGTAACCATTTAGTCTAACTGCATGATATAAATAACAATAGTTAAATCAAATAGGTGCTTTAAAACATTTTACTCAAGTAATATGGCAAGTTGATTTCTAAATTAATTTCACTTAAGATTGAGACTTCTAATGGAGATCACATATCAAAATGTGAAAGTCCTTGTGTTTTGTCTGGTTTAGGAACAGTGGCATGAATCCTCAGCATTTCACAGTCATTTTGCAAATTATCCTCACTGATATGTTTACATTCAAGATTGAAGCCATTTTTGTTTACTTTTCTATCCATTTTAGATAACTTCCAAACCAGATAATATTGTACTTTCAGCTGAGTATTTAGAAATTAAGGAAATATTCCTTTTTTTTTTTCTTGCAAAGTTGTCATGTATGTTGGCTCTGTTATACAAATACTACAGTAAGATTTCAGAATCTGTTTACTAAAGCTTTCTTGGCAACTTTCAAGTACTTGGTAACAACTGGCTGTGTCTTATTTCTAAACCAGCATGGTTAGGAGTGTTACAATCCTTGAAACAAAACATACCTTCTTGTACATAATGCTATTGACTAAAGACCACTCACTAAGTGCCATAATGAAATAGGAGGGAGTACAAGTTAGAAAAGAACTGGGAATTTAGAAAAACAAAAGTATCAGTGGTCTTATAATCAAAATCTAGGACATAAGATAAATTTACTTGATAGATGGATGGAAATTCTGAAAACGGTGTCATCCAAAGTACCAATTTTTGTAAATCACTAAAAAGCACGTATACATTTTTAATCTGCTCTCCTCACTCATAGTGCCTCATTTTGAGGCAGCTCTTTATTTTTACCCTGAAGATCATGCTGAAATAAACTGCCAAACATCCCTTACACCTCCATGCCATCTAATTATAGCCTGTAACACTCAAGCATGCTGACAGTGCTGAGCTATTGACTCTTGACACTCTCTAAGGCACTTAATTATCATTTCACACAAACCCTTTTCAGACCTGTCAACTTCTTTGTATTGTTTATGAAAAAAAGTTGCATATTAAGATTTCAGGATTATGCACCCGAAGTTGAACTTGCTTATACACATGGACCATTAAAAGCAGAATTTAATAAATGACAGGGAGAGACATGAAAGAATTTGACTTGCTGAGAGTTCTCAAATAAATAAAGGAAGAAAACTTTAGTCCTTAACAAAAATTCCTAGGGTAAATAGAAAGAATTTGAGGTTTTTGATTGATTTTATGAAAGACTAGGGGGGGAAAAAACCAAACAACAAAACAAAAAACACCACCCCAAAACACCAGCAACAATGTGGTTTGTATTAATTATTCTTATTCCATGAGATTAAGATAGAGACTTGGAACTTTGTCTGCCTCTAATGAAAACTTTATTTAAGCATTCAAGGGAAAAAAATAAACCAACAAAACCAAACAAAAAAAAGAAACCAAACCACTAAGTTTTTCAAGACTTCTCATGATCCCTGAAGCATTAACCAAGTGTTAACAAAATCGAAATAAATAGTCCAATTATGTAAGTGATGTAAGTAACTTTAAACATTTTGGAAGCTTTTCTATATACACCTGCTGAGTTTATCTTCTAAGTGTCATTGGGAAACAGGATTTCAATCACAATGTCAGTCATGCTGTCTATATTCACATGAGAAACTAATTGTCACTGAAAATTGTGGTCACACAGTATTTGTAGTAAGACAGCCTTCAGCTAAGATGGTGTGGTTTCTACATGCATGGAGACAGATTCTGCAACACTTATGTTTTCCTATAAATTTTAAATCCATTATGTGATTTGATATGATTCTACATGAATATGTAGAACAGATTTAAAGTGTGTGTTGCAATAGTACAGTGTGTTATCAAGTTACTCATATGCTACATTTAATAATTCAACAAGATAGTGAATTAATTGATCTAGTATCAACAAGTCACTGAGTCTCAACATCAAATACGTCTACAACACTTATTACCTATCATTCAGTCTTCTATAGCACTTTGAATAGTCAGCATACTTGTAAAAATCCAAACTTGTTCACAAGTTTTTTCACAAGTATTTTCCAAACAACAAACCTGAAAAATATTCCTAAATATTTTAGATAAAAGTTACTTTTTCAATATAATCACTAATAATCAACATAAAAAGATAATTTTGAGGCTAGAAGGACAAAACTTATTTTCCAAAGATTCTGCATGGTGTATTAGTATTTTCTTAGAACAACCAGTCTATTGGAAATAAAACATTGTTGAGAAGCTATAGCCTATCAGACCACATCAGAGCCCTTTATTTACCACAAGATTTTCTAATCATGTTTATTGTGTGTGTGTGTGAGATACTGTCTTATGACTGAATGTGAAGGACTTACAAGTTAACATTGAGAAGATCAACAGAAATAGCAACTCCATACCTCAAATGTAGGATGTGTCAGTGTAGAAAGGTTATCATATGATAGTTAAGTGACTAAATGTGCATGCAGACAATAGGGGTCAAGCTTATTCTTTTGCTAGAGGACACCAAAGAGTACGTCATAAACAGGAAGACATGACAGACATTATCTTAAAAGGTTTAGCGTTTTTACACTGTCTTAAATTCTGTATGTGTTGATTCCTTCTATTACTTCACAAATTTAGAAAGCAAGCTACAAAACCCCAAGTTTTTAACTTCAAACGCAGTCCCCTGAAAGGGATAAAGTAATGAATTTGAAATACCTGTGCAACTATTTCTAAGCCAAATACTGCTCCATTTATTTGCTCTAAACATGAGACAGAAAGGCAGATAAGGATATAAGAAGCAATTTTATCAGGACAGTCAATAAGCTCACTGCAGTGGGGTTGTACAAGGTGACATGTTCATTGGCATTGAGTGCACCCCCAGCAAGTTCACCAACAACACCAAGATGTGTGGCGCAGCAGACATGCTGAAGGGAAAGGATGACATTCAGAGGGACCTTCTCAGGCTGGAGAGGTGGGCCCATGCCTACCTCATGAGGTTCAGCAAGACCAAGTGCGGGGTCCTGCATCAGGGTTGTGGCAATCCCAGGCACCAATATAGGCTGGTAGTGACTGGGTTGAGAGCAGCCTTGGGGTTGCTGGTGGATGTGAAGCTCAATATGACCTGCCAGTGTGCACTTGCAGCCCAGAAAGCCAGCTATGTCTTCTTGTGGTGGGTTGAAGTTTACACACACACACACCCCCCCCATTAATTTTGCCAGACCAGCACAGTTAGATCAAATGAAGCTGTATTTACAAGCAAAATCTATACTCCACAATGGAATAAAATGAATATGCATAAAATATACAGTATTTACAATATCATACAGATATTTAAAATTAGCAAACAACACAAAATCCCCCTGGTCAAGAGACAAGGGAAGATGTTCCACTCTCTTCCCACTCCCTGTCCCAAGAGAGAAACAAGTGGAGAGAGAAGCAGTGGGTTAGACTTAGCCAAAGCCAGCTGATAAGCAGATTATCTCTCCTGAGTAAAGCAAAACCAGCCTTGATCAGAAGAGAAAAAGAAGAATTGTTATGGTCCAGCTGCTCCTATTCCAGATATTTACCCAATGAGTTTGTTCAGAATAATCTTTTGATTTCCTTTTTACTTCCATTAGTGATTTATTTATATTTTTCTACTTTTCTGCTCAGAATCTGTAACTAAATTTAAAAGGCATAGCCTAAAACCACCACACCTGGGCTGCATCAAGAGAGGTGTGGACAGCAGATGTGGACAGCAGTTCAAGAGAGGTGATTTTTCCCCTCTACACCGCTCTAGTGAGACCCCACCTGGAGTAGTGTATCAAGTTCTGGAACCCCTACACAAGAATGATACGGAAGTGCTGGAGTGCGTCCAGAGAAGAGCCACAAGGATGGTCAGAGGGCTGGAACCCCTTGCCAAAGAGGAGAGATTGAGAGAGTTTGGGTTGTTCATTTTGGAGAAGAGAAGGCTCCAAGGACACCTTATTGTGGCCTACCATTGTCTGAAAGGGGCCTACAAGAATGCTGGTGAGGGACTTTCTAGGGTGTCAGGTAGTGATAGGACTAGGGGGCATGGATCCAAGCTAGAGGAGGGTGGATTTAGATTAGACATTAGGAAGAAATTCTTCACCATAAGAGGGGTGAGACACTGGAGTAAATTGCCCAGGAAGATGGTGGAAGGCCCATTCCTGGAAGTTTCTAAGGCCAGGCTGGATGTGGCTCTGCCCAACCTGATATAGTGGAAAGTACCCCTGCCCATGGCAGGGAGGTTGGAAGTAGATGATCCTTGAGGTCTCCACCAACCCTGACAATTCTGTGATTCTGTGTGACCTTTGAGGGTTCCTTCCAATCTGATGCAATCTCTGAATCTCTGATGTTCTAATTATACAACAAAATAGAATATGATGTCCACATGACCATCAGTAATTATTCTTTCTGCCTGTATAACCATTTTAATTATGTTTTGATGTCATGATTTAATGGAAATACATGTTGTGGTGGGGTGAGAAAGTTCCCTCCCCACACACAAAGAAAGAAACCACAGCTAGCTCATTCGGAAAAGCAGATGAAAGCTATATTTACAAGCATAAATGGAATGCAATGAATATGTACACAAATATACAATATTTACAATATATACAGAAATACACAACAATGAACACAATGCAGAAAAGCCTTTTCCCTCAAGCCGGCCAGGGGGGTTCCCTGAACCCCCCTCTCTCCCTCCCTACCTCCCCTTTTTCCCAAAAAGGGTTTGAGAGAGAGAGAAAGGCAATTAAGGAAGAAAAATTCTGTTAGCTCAAAAGCACATGCAAAAATTAGTTTTCTTATCTGGTTAGCATTTAACTCAAGGCCGTTCCTGCTTCAGAAAGAGAGAAGCCGTCCAGCCCACAGGACAGAGAAGCACAGAGTGCACACAGCCTGAACCCAGACCAGACTGAACTAACAGAACTTAAACTTAAAATTGCATTCTACAATCTACCAATGAAATTAGTTTAGACTATCTTGGTTTTGTTCAGATATCAAAAACCTTCAGCCAGAGTGTTCAGCAAGTGTCTCTTTCTTAAAGGCATAGCCTCAACTGGTCACAATCCACCTCTTCTAAACAATTTCATTGGCTGTTCATACTGTCCATCCAATCTAAAACAATATCTACAATTTGTAAGTCAAGTTCATAGTCCATTCCGGCTATCCTCAGGTGTAGATGATTCAGAAGTCCAAGAAACAAGAAAAATGGAAAACAGTTTGTCTCTTCACAGACAAAACGAAGAAAAGGGAAACAGGGAAACAGGGAAACAGGGACTCTCAGCTGACTCAGGGCTCTCAGGGTTCTCAACGTTCGTGCACCGTGGATTCCTCATGGATTCTTCCTTTAGGCGTGATGTAGCTGTACAACACTCTGAAATTAAACTCTTTCAGCTAAAGTTAAATTTCTTTGTGGAATACACTGAATTTCACCATTCTCTTGCATTACCCAATAAGTGTGACCCGGACCTTCAGCTGAAACCACCCCTTGGACAGGTTTAGCCTCTCCTGAGGGAGAAAATACCCGAACAGTTTTCCCTAACAGATTCTTTTCTTTAACAACAGGAACTCTATCACCTTCTACTTTCTGTAGCAGATCTGAGTGTGCAGGTCCAGCTCGGTTCACTGAACCTCTGCTATTTACCAGCCAGGTTGCTTGTGCTAAATGCTTTTCCCAGTTTTTCAAAGATCCACCCCCCATGGCTTTAAGAGTGGTCTTCAACAAACCGTTGTAGCGTTCAATCTTCCTTGCAGCTGGTGCATAGTAGGGAATGTGGAATATCCACTCAATGCCATGCTCTTTGGCCCAGCTCTTTACAAGGTTGTTTTTGAAATGAGTTCTGTTGTCTGACTCAATCCTCTCTGGAGTTCCGTGTCTCCACAGGATTTGTCTATCTAGACCAAGAATGGTGTTGCGCGCAGTTGCATGTGGAACTGGATAAGTTTCCAACCATCCAGTGTTTACCTCTACCATAGTAAGCACATACTGCTTACCAGAATGAGAACATGGTAGAGTGATGTAGTCAACCTGCCAAGCTTCACCATACTTGTACTTGGACCATCTGTCACCATACCATAAGGGCTTAAGTCTCTTTGCCTGCTTAATAGCAGCACAAATGTCACAGTCATGGATGACTTGTGTGATAGCATCCATGGAAATGTCTATGGATCTGTCACATGCCCACTGATAGGTTGCATCTCTGCCTTGATGTCCTGATGAATCATGAGCCCATCGAGCTAAGAATATCTCACCTCGGTGTTTCCAGTCGAGATCAAGACCAGAGTCCATGTCTACTTGAGAAACTCTTGCAGCTAAATCTGCCTGGTGGTTGTGTTCCTCAGTAGCTTTGCTCTTAGGGATGTGAGCATCAATGTGTCTCACCTTCACTGGAATTCTCTCGATTTGATCAGCAATGTCCTGCCACAGGTCAGCTGCCCAAATGGGCTTTCCTTTTCTCTGCCAACCATTCTTTTTCCAGTCTTTCAGCCAACCCCACAGAGCATTGGCTACCATCCATGAGTCGGTGTAGAGATAAAGCTTTGGCCATCTCTCACATTCAGCTATGTCGAGAGCTAGCTGGACAGCTTTTACCTCTGCAAACTGACTGGATTCTCCTTCTCCAGCCTTTGCTTCTGCAACTCAGCGTGTTGGACTCCACACTGCAGACTTCCACCTTCGCTTGTTCCCGACAAGACGACAGGAACCATCTGTGAAAAAAGCATATTTCTTTTCATCATTAGAAAGGTCATTGTAAGGAGGAGCTTCCTCAGCACGAGTTACTCTCTCCTCTGGAGGTTTAGTACAGTTGGTACCTTCAGGCCAACTTGAGATCACTTCCATTAGACCAGGCCTTTCAAGATTTCCCATTCGAGCTCTCTGTGTTATCAGAGCCATCCACTTAGACCAGGTGGAATCCGTTGCATGATGTGGTGTGGAACCTTTGCCTTTGAACATCCAATTCAAAACTGGTAATCTGGGAGCTAAGAGAAGTTGTGATTCAGTTCCAATCACTTCAGAAGCTGCTTTTACTCCTTCATAGGCAGCTAGAATCTCTTTCTCTGTTGGAGTATAATTAGCTTCTGAACCTCTGTAACCTCGAATCCAAAAACCAAGAGGTCGTCCACGTGTCTCACCTGGAGCTCTCTGCCACAAGCATCAGGTTGGACCATTGTTACTTGCAGCCATGTACAAAATGTTCTTAATGTCTGGACCATCTCGGACAGGTCCCAGACCCATTGCTTGAACTACCTCTTGCTTTATCTGGTCAAAAGCTGCTTGTTGTTCAGGTCCCCAGTGGAAATTGTTTCTCTTTCGAGTCACATCATACAGAGCTTTCACAATCTGACTGTATCCAGGAATGCGCAGTCTCCAAAATCCCACTATCCCCAAGAAACGTAGAGTTTCTTGCTTGTTCATGGGATTGGCCATGGTAGAGACTCTGTTTACCACATCCACTGGAATGTGTCGGCGTCCATCCTGCCACTGCACTCCCAGAAACTGGATCTCTCTGGTAGGTCCTTTCACCTTGTCTCGCTTGATGGCAAAACCTGCATTCAGGAGAATGTCAATGATTTTGTTACCTTTCTTGAAGATTTCCTCAGCAGTTTTACCCCAGACGATGATATCATCGATGAACTGGATGTGTTCTGGAGCACCACCTTTCTCCAGAGCATCATGGATCACTGCATGACAGATGCTTGAGCTGTGAATCCAGCCCATTGACAATCTTTTGAAAGTGTTCTGGATTCCTCTCCAGGTGAAAGCACACTGAGGCCTGCATTCCTCTGCTATGGGAATAGAGAAGAAGGCATTAGCAATGTCTATGGTAGCATACCATTTGGCCTCTTTGGATTCCAGCTCATACTGGAGTTCCATCATGTCTGGTACTGCTGCACTCATAGGTGGAGTTACTTCATTAAGGGCTCAGTAGTCGACTGTCAGACGCCAGTCTCCATTCTGCTTTCGCACAGGCCACACTGGACTGTTGAAAGGTGAATGAGTTTTGCTGATGACTTTCTGACTCTCCAACTGACGAATCAGATTCTGAATGGGCAACAAAGAGTCACGGTTGGTTCTGTATTGTCTGTGATGCACAGTCTGAGAAGCAACCAGCAATTTAATGTCCTGAATCTTGTGTTGTCCCACAACTGCAGATTCATCAGAAAGCTCAGGTCTAACAGACAACTTCAGTTTTTATCCATCAGCTTCTACAGATGCTACTCCAAAAGCCCATTTGTAACCTTTAGGGTCTTTGAAACGCCCTTCTCTCAGAAAATCAATTCCCAAAATACAAGGTGCATCAGGTCCGGTCACAACTGTATGCTTCCTCCACTGTTTACCAGTTAAACTTATATCAACCTCCACCTTAGTTAACTCTTGAGATCCACCAGTGACTCCCAGAAGAGTTATAGCCTCTGATCCCTGGTAATTTGATAGCATTATGGTGCACTGAGCCCCTGTGTCAACCAAGGCCCTGTACTTCTGAAATTGTGAAGTGCCAGGCCACTGGATGTACACATCCCAATAGATTCGGTTATCTCTGTTACCCCTCTCCTCTCCCTGGCGGGAGGCAGGGCACCCCTAGTCATGGGGAACATGCCCACATGTGCAATGAGCACATGGTGCAGTATTAGAACTGGAGCCACTGTTGGAGCTACTAGAGTTGTCCTGGGAAACTGTAGAAGTAACAGCTACCCTTCTGGTATTGCTACCTCAGGTTCTGCCACTTTGCAGTTCCCTCAGTCTCCTGAAAAGATTAGCAGTTGGTTGACCATCCCATCTGTTCATGTTCTCACCACGCAGAGTTATCCAAATACTCCCACATGATTGCCTTGGTGGTCTGTTTTGGTTTGATCTGTTTTGGAATGACATCCTTGGAGGACATCTATTCCTCACAGAAGAAACTTGTATCCACCTGGAGGAAGAATTGGAATTATTTCCTTGTGTCAATTGGGAGATGGTATTTTTAAATTCATCCTTCAGCTCTTTCATGCAATTCTTTATTTCACCAGATAGAGTTTCAATAGCTGAAACCAAAGAAACACGTGTCATGCTATCCTCCAATTGTCTCATTTGATCAGTGAATTGGCCAACTGTAGGAGAAGCTCCGCCATAATTTCTTGCCACAATTCTGCTTATCTGCCCAAGTAAACATAGGAGAGGGAGAGAAGGGAATGGGAAAACTTTCACTCAGTGCACCAGGAAAGGTTTTTCTTAGAAAAAAATTCATTTTGATATAATTATGTGGTTCCTAGATTTCTTTATAATTAAATTGCAAGATGTGTCTTATTTGGAGTCAAGCTAGGGAGAAAAAAAAACAGCTCAGTTTTGGTTTATGATTCTACAACCATTCACTAGGGTCTATGTATTATAGTCTAATTATAAGCAGAATTACTCATCATAAATATTTATTTTAGAGAGTTATACTTTCTCCATAAATATTTGCTGTTGGTCAAACTTAGAAAATTCTATTTAATTATTTTTCTTTCATAATTGTGAGGTAAATTAATCCTGAATGTTAGCCTTACAGAAAACATAAATTGGTTACCGTATTTCCTACATTTTGAAAATACATTTAAGCTATCTTTCCTGTATAATTATTTTTTTCCGATTTTACTTTTCCATACTCTGTAAGTCCCTCTAATCCTATTTGTAGAGTAAGCTGAAAAAGTAGTCAGTGACAATGTTCTTCCACTTTGAGAAAGATGCAGATTTCACTTGAAGCTGTTCTGAGTTCATTTCAACAGCATTTCATACAAACAAAAAATGTCTTGGTTTAGTCCTTGTGGTCATTCCAAAGTAAAAACCACCAAGCTTGAACACCTCTGTAATGTAATATAGTTATCTCAATAACATTTTTAATATGCACTTAGTAAAATTAAGACAATTTCTCATCAGTATTTAATACAATAATACAATAATAATGCAATAAATCCAGGTTGGAAGAGACCTTCAAGATCATCGTGTCCAACCTATCAACCAATCCAACCCACCTAAACAACTAGATCATGGTACCAAGTACCCCATCAAGTCTCCTCCTGAATACCTCCAATGAAGGTGACTCCACCACCTCCATGGGCAAACCATTCCAATGGGCAATCACTCTCTCTGTATAGAACTTCCTCCTAACCTCCACCAAGGAGTGGAGGTTGTCCTTGCCTTTCCTCTTGCTATTAATATATTTATAGAAGGACTTTTTGTTGTCCTTCACAGCAGAGGGCAGTCTGATCTCCAAATGTGCTTTTGCCTCCCTAATTTTCTTCCTACAAGACCTAGCAACTTCCCTAAACATTTATAGTTCCATAGTTTCATAGTTTCAGTTAGGGTTGGAAGGGACCACAAGGATCGTCTAGTTCCAACCCCCCTGCCATGGGCAGGGACACTCTACACTAGATCAGGCTGGCCAGAGCCTCATCCAGCCTGGTCTTAAACACCTCAAGGGATGGGGCCTCAACCACCTCCCTCGACAACCCATTCCAGGGCCTCACCACCCTCACGGTGAAGAACTTCCTCCTCACATCTAGCCTGAATCTCCCCACCTCCAGCTTCATTCCATTCCCCCTAGTCCTATCACTACCTGATAGCCTGAGAAGTCCCTCCCCAGCCTTCTTGGAGGCCCCGTTCAGATACTGGAAGGCCACAATGAGGTCACCCCGGAGCCTTCTCTTCTCCACACTGAACAGCCCCAACTCTTCCAGTCTGTCCTCATGCAAGAGGTCTTCCAGCCCTCTGATCATCCTTGTGGCCCTTCTCTGGACACCTTCCAGCACCTCCAGATCCCTCTTGTAATAGGGGTTCCAGAACTGGATGGAGTACTCCAGGTGGGGTCTCACCAGAGCTGAGTAGAGGGGGAGAATCACCTCCCTTGACCTGCTGGCCACACTTCTCCTGATGCAGCCCAGGATCTGATTGGCTTTCTGGGCTGCAAGTGCACATTGAGAGCTCCTGTTGAGCTTCTCGTCCACCAGCACCCCCAAGTCTCTCTCCTCTGGGCTGCTCTGCAGCCAGTCACTACCCAGCATGTATTTGTGCCTGGGATTGCCTCGACCCAGATACAGGACCCTGCACTTGGTCTTGTTGAAGCTCATGAGGTTGGCTTGTGCCCACCTCTCCAGCCTGTCAAGGTCCCTCTGGATGGCATCCCTTCCCTCCAGCGTGTCTGCTGCACCACACAGCTTGGTGTCATCAGCAAACTTGCTGAGGGTGCCCTCTATGCCACTGTCCGTGTGACCCACAAAGATGTTTCATAGTTTCATAGTTTCAGTTAGGGTTGGAAGGTTGAACAATACTGGTCCCAGGACTGATCCCTGAGGGACTCCGCTTGTCACTGGCCTCCACTGGGACATGGACCCGTTGACAGCCACTCTTTGGGTGCGGCCATCAAGCCAGTTATTTATCCATCTAGTGATCCACCCATCAAACCCGTGTGTCACCAGCTTGGAGACCAGGATGTGGTGTGGGACAGTGTCAAAGGCTTTGCTCAATTCCAGGTAAACGACATCAGTTGCTCGCCCCTCATCTATTAATGTTGTAACTTGTTCATAGAAGGCCACCAGGTTTGTCAGGCAGGATTTGCCCTTGGCAAAGCCATGCTGACTGCTCCCAATCCCCTCTTCACTATTCTTCTGAGTCAGTAGTGCCTCCAGGAGGATCTGCTCCATGATCTTTCCGGGCACAGAGGTGAGACTGACCGGTCTGTAATTGCCTGGTTCCTCCTTCTTACCCTTTTTGAAAATGGGAGCAATGTTTGCCCTTTTCCAGTCTGTGGGGACTTCCCCAGTCTGCCATGACTTTTGGAATAGAATAGAGAGGGGCTTAGCAACCTCATCTGCCAGTTCTCTCAGCACCCGTGGGTGTATCCCGTCAGGTCCCATGGACTTGAACACTTTCAGGTTCTTCAGGTGATCACCAACCTGAGCTTCACTCATGATGAAAATAATGGAGCAGATTATCTTGGCAGCAATATCTATGCTCCTGAAGGATGGCCAAGGGCTCAGGTCCAGCCAACATGGATTTAGGAAGGGCAGGTCCTGCCTCTCCAACCTGATCTCCTTCTATGATCAGGTGACCCGTCTGGTGGACGTGGGGAGGCCTGTGGATGTAGTCTATCTGGACTTCAGCAAGGCCTTTGACACCGTCCCCCACAGTAAACTGCTGGCTAAACTGTCAGCTCGTGGTTTGGACCGCAACACTCTGTGCTGGGTTAGGAACTGGCTGGAGGGCCGAGCCCAGAGAGTGGTGGTGAATGGTGCAGCGTCCGGCTGGCGGCCAGTCACCAGCGGCGTCCCCCAGGGATCGGTGCTGGGCCCCATCCTCTTTAACATCTTCATTGATGATATGGATGAGGGGGTTGAGTCAGTCATCAGCAAGTTTGCAGATGACACCAAGTTGGGAACAGATGTTAGTCAGTTAGAGGGTAGAAAGGCTCTGCAGAGGGACCTCGACCGACTGGACAGATGGGCAGAGTCCAATGGGATGGCATTTAATAAGTCCAAGTGCCGGGTGCTGCACTTTGGCCACGGCAACCCCATGCAGAGCTACAGGCTGGGTCAGAGTGGCTGGAGAGCTGCCAAACAGAGAGGGACCTGGGGGTGCTGATTGACACCCACCTAAACATGAGCCAACAGTGTGCCCAGGTGGCCAAGAAGGCCAATGGCATCCTGGCCTGTATTGGGAATAGTGTGGCCAGCAGGAGCAGGGAGGTCATTGTGCCCCTGTACTCTGCATTGGTTAGGCCACACCTTGAGTACAGTGTCCAGTTCTGGGCCCCTCAGTTTAAGAAGGACATCGAGATACTTGAACGTGTCCAGAAAAGGGCAACAAGGCTGGTGAGAGGCCTTGAGCACAAGCCCTATGAGGAGAGGCTGAGGGAGCTGGGATTGTTTAGCCTGGGGAAGAGAAGGATCAGAGGTGACCTCATTGCCCTCTACAACTACCTGAAAGGTGGTTGTAGACAGGAGGGGGTTGGTCTCTTCTCCCAGGCAACCAGCACCAGAACAAGGGGACACAGTCTCAAGCTGTGCCAGGGGAGGTTTAGACTCGAGGTGAGGAGGAAGTTCTTCACTGAGCGAGTCATTCGTCATTGGAATGGGCTGCCCAGGGAGGTGGTGGAGTCGCCGTCCCCGGAGGTGTTCAAGGGGAGATTGGACGTGGCGCTTGGTGCCATGGTCTAGTTGTTAGGTCTGTTGGGACAGGTTGGACTTGATGATCGTTGGGGTCTCTTCCAACCTTGGTTATACTGTGATACTGTGATACTGTGATAATTAAACAGCAGATCATTTTGCATTCTTTGTCAGATGATATCTTCATATTAAGTTTTGATGCTTTGTCTTTTTATCCATGCTTTGCTTCAACATGAAATTACAAACTTGAAACAGAGACCACTTGAGAAAATTCTGCAGCTTACGTGGTGGAGTCACCAACATTGGAGGTGTTTAGGAAGAGACTGGATGGGGTGCCTGGTTGCATGGTTTAGTTGATTAGGTGGTGCTGGATGATAGGTTGGACACAATGATCTTGAAGGTCTCTTCCAACCAGGTCTATTCTATTTTATTACTGTAACATCCTCCTGCCTTGAAGTCTATTACCTGACATCTATTTCCCTTAACTACATTATATTGCTATGCTTGGGACAGCTGAACAATACCTTCTATGAAAAGATAGTATTAGCAATGTATTAGATACATTACTTATAGTTTGATATAACCACAGGGTAAAGAAAAAGAGATAGCAAACCCTGAGCGAATGCTTCCTACAGCCCACACCTCCTACATCCATAAATAGGATGCCCTCAGGTGTTACAATACTCCAGATGAGTGGGTATGACCACACAGTGGATTTTAGCAGAAACATCAGAGGATATACATGCTCAGGATCTATATTTATACCTGATACTCTGTATGGTTAATATTCACAGGCATCCACCTCTCAGCAGTTTCTGCAGTACATCTATCCCACAAAAAGAAAATACCACATGGAAAACTAAGTATCCCAAAATAGGTTTCCTTTGACAACTGAAACCCTATATTCACATTTTTATTTTGTTTAAAAAAGAAGATAAACTCCTTAACTCCTTAATTGTCTAGTTTACCTGGGTTCTGTTATTTTTACGTTTGTTTGGTTTTATGCATTAGGACACATTTTTTTCTACATACTTTGATGAAGTTACAGCATGGTAGAAAAATTTAAATAATTATAATGATAACTACATAAAATCACAGACAAGCAAAGCTAGAATTTATGATGGAGATTCCTGTCTAGGTTCCAAACCAAAAAGCTTGCACAAATCCACCTTTCTCCCTCTGAATTTTTGCTGTTGTTTTGTTTTGTTTCTGGAATAAAAGTGTCTGTAAAATATTTACCATTTTACCTATTCTTATTCATCAGGTGAACAGCAATAGTATAAAATAGAGAATAAAATTTAAAATACATATATTAAGAAAGACAGGGTTTCCTAGTAGTTAGCACATGTTAGTTTGTGGATGTGGCCCTTAAAAATTTGATGGGAGGTAGCGTAAAAAGTAACAGAGTAGTAATGCAAACTAAGTATAAAAAATAACCACCAAAAACTGTCCTTGTCCTTGAATTAATTGTTAATTCTAGAACTGACAAAATGTAAGGTGAAATACCTAGAAAGTGTCTGTTAAATACTTTTAATGCCAGGACATATTAATTGACTGAAATGTCATGCTTCAAATTGAATTAACAAAAATAGGTGTGGTAGGGTGAGGAAGTTCTCCCCCCCACAAAAAGAAACCATAGCTAACTCAGTCAGAAAAGCAAATGAAATAAGCTATATTTACAAGCATAAATGGAATGCAATGAATATGTACACAAATATACAGTATCTACAATATATACAGAAATATACAGCAATGAACATAATACAGAAGACCCCCAGCCAGGGGGATTCCCCTGTATCCCCTCTCCCTCCCTACCTCCCTTTTTTCCCAAAAAGGGTTAGAAAGAGAGAGAAAGGCAACTAAGGAGAAAAATTCTGTTAGCTCAAAGTGTGTGCAAGAATTAGTTTTCTTATCTGGTTAGCTTTGTTAATTCAAGGTCGCTCCTGTCCAGCAAAGCTCTTGCTTCAGAGGGAGAAACAGGCCCACACGAACAGAGAGAGAGAACAAACTGCACCCAGACTGAACACAGACTGAACTGACAGAACTTAAACTTAAAGATGCATTCTACCAATCTACCAATGAAATTAGTTTAGACTAACTTGTTGCCATTTAAATATCAAAAACATTCAGCCAGAGTATTCCAGCAACTGTGCCTTTCTTAAAGGCACAGCCTAAACCGGTCACAATAGGGAATGTTCACTTCCACCTCCTACACCCCCCCCATCTTTCTATAGAAATAGCAGATTCTAGAAATACTCCAGGAATTACTACAACCAGCAAGAATTTCTTCTACACACAAAAAGTTATCACTGCATTTAAATTTCAATTAAGCCTTAAAAATAGACTGCCAGAATAGTGAAACACTCTGGCCTCCTTTGTACAAGTCAAATTCTTAAGCATGTGCATACACATGTGTGATTTTGTAAAGTTTTGATCTTCCTTGCTTTTTGCCTAATATTCTCAATTTTTTTAGCAGGAGAATTAGATCATGATATTTTCTAGAATTAATTGTTTCCAGTCTTTTACTTAGATAATGACACTGCATAGGTATGTCCCTGAGGGACTCTGCTTGTCACTGGCCTCCACTGGAACATGGACCCATTGACAGGCACTCTTTGCATGCGGCCATCAAGCCAGTTCTTTATCCATCTAGTGGTCCACCCATTAAACCCACTTGTCACCAGCTTGGACACCAGGATGTGGTGTGGGACAGTGTCGAAGGCTTTGCTCAGGTCCAGGAAAATGACATCAGTTGCTCGCCCCGCATCTATTAATGTTTTGACCTGTTCATAGAAGGCCACCAGGTTGTAACTGTATTTATTGAAATAGTATTTGATAATATACAACACTATAAAAATCAGTTTCACAGCTTACTCTAACTGGAATAAAAGGGAAGAACATTTTTTAACTGGAAACTTTGAAACACTGATGAAAATCATTGCAGTAAGTTGGTATTACAGCATCACAGAACTATTCATGCTGGAAAAGACCTCTGAGATCATCAAGTCCAGCCTGTGACCTAACACCATGATGTCAGCTAAACTATGCCACCAAGCCCCACATCCAATCTTTTCATGAAGACCTCCAGTGATTGTGATTCCACCACCTCCCTAGGCAGTCCATTACAGTGCCTAATCACCCTTTCTATAAGCCTGGTTTTTATTTACAGTATTAGTAATTAATTAGCTTTTCATAATTTCAAATGAAAATATACACATACAAAACTAAAGGAAGGAAATCTTTTTGGCAAGTTTGAGATAAGCTGCTGTAATGTCATATACCTGAGGTAGTTACATATATCTTTAGAATCACTTGCAGACATTTCCTTGTTCAAAATGTGAAGCTGGAATGTTTTGTACATTTTACATTGCCATCTTGAACACTAATAAGGCAAAAACTTTCCCTATTTTTACATTATAACAATCCATGGATAATATTAATCTTCATTTGTGTATTTGAAAGCACGCAATTGGTGTGTGTGCATTTCATTATAATCATCAATCAAACCAAATTTTTAAAAAAATATGTACCTCATAACATCACAATTAGTTTACTCAGCTGTGCCTTCTACCCTGTACTCACTAAAAGCCATCTTGACTCCAGTTTCTATATCCCTGTTGCATTGAAATCATATAAAAAAAAAAAAAAGGTGTATAAAATACCCTGGTACTACTCTCACTTCTCCATTTGTTTTCAGTGGACATATACTACAAGAAATTTGTTACTTGATTTTAAAATACAAACCATACAGTATGATTATAATAGTTATTGAAAATGGTGATCCATAAGCATAATATATAATAGGCTGGCTTTTGATAAGTAATTTATGCTCATTTATTCCAAATGACATTTGTAACTCAATCATTCTGCCATTCATGAATTATGGAGTCATTAAAGTTTATGTAAATAAGATATGCTGCTGTTACATAAGGATTCAAATGTTAACAACAGATTTAAATAGCAAGGTCTGGATTCAAATTTCAGGGGAAATTCTTTTTGCAGGGAAAGCTCTTGCATTTCAGGTAAATTTTTAACTTAACCAGTGTACCTTCCCACTCTGCCCATTCACTCAAGACTTTTGAAATTAGGCCACACCTTGACTACTGTGTCCACTTCTGTGCCCCTCAGTTTAGGAAGGATGTTGACTTGTTGGAGCGTGTCCAGAGAAGTGCAACAATGTTGGTGAGGGGCTTGGAACACAAACCCTATGAGGAGAGGCTGAGGGAGCTGGGGTTGCTTAGCCTGGATAGGAGGAGACTCAGGGGTGACCTTCTTGCTCTCTACAACTACCTGAAGGGAGGTTGTAGCCAGGCAGAAGTTGGTCTCTTCTCCCAGGCAACCAGCACCAGAACATGTAGGAAGAAAATTAGGGAGGCAAAAAAGCCCATTTAGAACTTAGACTGGCCTCTGCTGTGAAGGACAAAAAAAAGTCATACTATAAATATATTAATAACAAGAGAAAGGGCAAGGACAACCTCCACTCCTTGGTTGAGACGGAGGGGAACATTGTAACAAAGGATGAGGAAAATGCAGAGGTACTTAACACCTTCTTTGCCTCAATTTATACTAACAGGGCAGAACGTCTTCCAGACAGCTGGCCTGCAGAGCTGGCAGAAGGACCCAGGGAGCTGCATAGTTTTCCTCTGCTGCAGGAGACAGAGATCTTACCAGCCACTTGAACCACCACAAGGCCGTGGGACCGGATGGGATCCATCCTAGGGTGCTGAGAGAGCTGGCAGATGAGCTGGCCAAGCCACTCTCCATCATTTTTCAACAGTCCTGGCTCACTGGAGAGGTCCCAGAAGACTGGAAGCTGGCCAACATGGTACCCATCCACAAGAAGGGCAGGTTGGATGAGCCAGGGAATTATAGGCCTGTCAGCCTGAACTCAGTGCCAGGCAAGATTATGGAACAGGTCATCTTGAGTGCAATCACACAGCACTTACAGGATGGCCAAGGGATCAGGCCTAGCCAGCATGGATTTAGGAAGGGCAGGTCCTGCCTGACCAGTCTGATCTCCTTTTATGATCAGGTGACGCACCTGGTGGATGTGGGGAGGCCTGTGGATGTGGTCTACCTGGACCTCAGCACTGTCCCAATCAACAAACTCCTGGCCAAGCTATCAGCCCATGGCTTGGACAGCAGCATACTGTGTTGGGTTAGGAACTGGCTGGAGGGACGAACCCAGAGAGTGGTGGTGAATGGTGCCACATCCAGCTGGCAGCCTGTCACTAATGGTGTGGCCCAAGGATCAGTGCTGGGCCCCACGCTCTTCAACATCTTTATTGATGATCTGGATGAGGGCATTGAGTCCATCATCAGTAAACTTGTGGATGACATCAAGCTGGGGGTAGGAGTTGATCTGCTGGAGGGTAGAGAGGCTTTGCAGAGGGACCTCAACAGGCTGGACAGATGGGCAGAATCCAACGGCATGAGATTGAACACATCCAAGTGCCGGGTTCTGCACACTGGCCACAACAACCCCATGGAGTGCTGCAGGCTGGGGTCAGAGTGGCTGGAGAGTGGCCAGGCAGAGAGGGACCTGGGAGTGCTGGTCGATGGTAGGCTGAACATGAGCCTGCAGTGTGCCCAGGCAGCCAAGAAGGCCAATGGCATCCTTGCCTGCGTCAGGAACAGTGTGGCCATCAGGAGCAGGGAGGTCATTCTGCCCCTGTACACTGCACTGGTTAGGCCACACCTTGAGTCTTGTGTCCAGTTCTGGGCCCCTCAGTTTAGGAAGGATGTTGTCTTGCTGGAACCTGTCCAGAGAAGGGCAATGAAGTTGGTGAGGGGTTTGGAAGACAAGCCCTATGAGGAGAGGCTGAGTGAGCTGGGGTTGCTTAGCCTGGAGACCTGGAGAAGAGGAGACTGAGGAGTGACTTTATTGCTCTCTCCAACTACCTGACGGAGGGTTGTAGCCAGGCAGAGGTTGGTCTCTTCTCCCAGGCAGCCAGTACCAGAAGAAGAGGACACAGTCTCAGGCTGCGCCAGGGGAAGTTTAGGCTGGAGGTTACGAGGAAGTTGTACACAGAGAGAGTGATTGCCCATTGGAATGGGCTGCCCAGGGAGGTGGTGGAGTCACCGTCACTGGAGGCATTCAGGAGGAGACTTGATAGGGTTCTTTGTTGCATGGTTTAGTTGATTAGGTGTTGTTGGATGATACGTTGGACGCAATGATCTTGAAGGTCTCTTCCAACCTGGTCTGGTCTATTCTATTCTATTCTATTCTATTCTATTCTATTCTATTCTATTCTTATTCAAAAGATCCTCTCATAATTAAATCCACTTTTAAAACACTAAAACAAAGGCTTTAGATTTCCATGAAATGCATAATTATCCTCTCTCCAGAATTTATAATCCAGACACTGGGAGTTCCATGAGACCTTTGTAAGGTATAGATGAGAGGTTACTTTCTTAATCTGCTGTCAGAGTTTTTCACTTTCACACATTTAAACTACTAAAACTTCTATTGGTTACTGCCTGGATGTTTTTTAATCTTTAAACAGTGGGCTTTGTCTTTTTCCCTCTGAATTGTAGCTTGCATGTGTCCATGGAAATAACCACCTATACTGGAACTAGGGAGAACAGAAAGTAAACACTTAGAAATCCATTTGCTTAGTTGAGTTACTTCTAGATTGTCTGAGAAACTGTAAAAGGGCTTCTTCTTTATATTTATGATCCTATTTCTTGTTATTGTGCATGCGCATCTAGATGATTCCATGATGATTGCAGAAAAGGACCTTGAACAGTTTGTACTGATTGTATTATGTCAGAGAAGTAATCTATTATAACAAGAGTCCTTCAAGTGTTGCTCTAGGTCTTGTTCCATTGATCAATATATGAATGAGCTTGATTTATATGGAAAATGCATGTATTTTTAAGACTAGCTCTCAAAGATCATTCCACTGCAATCCCTAAGAAGATATACAAGGTCGTGCAGCTGAGTATTACAAAATTATTTTATAATACAAAATATTATTTTGCTGTGGGTTTCACCTTATTCAAGTTATTTTAGCTTACAGTACTGTAGTAATAGGAGAAGCAAAAATGTATGTCATTTTTGCCTATGCAGATTTGATTTTAAATCAAAATTTTAAAAATGCAAGTCAGCAAGATGCAGATAGTTGCATCTTAAAATGCGTCTTTAGTCGATTCTCCTTTGATCTTGGGGAAAAAACAAATAAACAAACACACACACACCAAACCCCTCAAACCAAACACAAAACCTCCAGAAATCATAACTGTAAAGCTGCTGGCAGAAGTGCTTCACTATTAGAAAGCTTTATAATTAGAATGAAAGATTGAAAGGACTCAATTTCTGAACTTCTTTGGACTTTTCTAAGGAAGGAGTCCTGTGTACAATTAATAAAAAGAAAAGCAAGGGGAGGGGAGATGGAGGGGGAAAAAATCAGCAAAGAAGAGTATCTCATGCAAACTAATGGCCTGAGGATTTCATGACTTATAAATAAGAGATGGCCTTTTTGAATGAGCAAAGGAGAGGGAAAATATACTTTTTTCCCCCCTGTAGTTAATTTCAGCATGATTATGAAGTGTGATAAAGTTACTATCTTGGTGTACTTTGGCAGGTGAAAAGTGGTTTAATGCACCTGCTAGAATTCCCAGTTCTTGTGGGCTTTAGAAAAAAATAAATATATAATGTGCAAAATATTCCATGAAATTCATACTTGAATAAAGTTGGCTTTAAAAATAGTTCAGCTCCAAGCATTTATGCCAAATTATGACAATAGTTCATTCAAAAGCTGTGTTTAAAAAAAAAATACATATTTTCTAGTGCAATTATCCAATAAAATATAGAAAATGGAATTGCTGGAAGCTGCCTTGACTTCAGTATTAACACATCACATTAGCATGATATACACATATTCTTCACAAAATAAAGATATGCTCAGGAATATTTCTGGATTCTTAGGAAAACTTCATGGCTATATATCTTATACCATAAGTAAGAGAAAATGTTTTCAGTGGAAAGAAGTCTGGAAGGCTCTCTATGTATAGAGGGTGTGTCATATTTCTTTAAAGCATGTTGATGTACCTGATAAATGGTATGGACTGACCAAAGTTGTCAGTTCAGTCTGTACCCAAAAAGCACTTTCCTTTGGTCCAAGTATTTTTTTTCTGTTGCTGCTGGGGTTTTTTTTGTGAGGTTTCTTGTTGTTGTTGTGGTTCGTTGGGTTTTGTTTGGTTTTGTTTGTTCTGTTGTTGTTTCTGGTTGGCTTTGGTGTTTTGTTGGGTTGACTTTTTTGGTTGTTTTTTGTTTTGTTTTAATAAAAGGAGTATATGTGAAAAATCAAATGCAGTTGAAATGGATTTTGAGAGTGTACCAGAGAAATTAAATTGCAGACACTTATCTGGTGTCCAGAACAGAAGTTAGGTACATATAATTTATGCAGCTACTTGTTGCAGCTTGTTGTGCATGACAAAATAGTGATATTAGTCTCAAAAGAATAGAATACACTGATCATTTCTTTCCTACTGAGAGCTGTTTGAAGAACTATAAAAGCTATCTTAGTAAAAGGGGAAGGTGGAATAGCAGCAATTACATAGATCTGCTGTGTAGAAACACTTTCAAGTGACCTATCTTATACGGAAAGCTAATCTTATTAGGAAAAATAAGAAATAAAACTGTGTAGGTTCAAGTTACAAAATAATTTCTTTACTATAAAATAGGCAAGTGTGATAACTTCCAACTCAGCCTATATTTGGTGTATTCTATTCTTTCTGCCTAGAGCTCTAGGTTAACTTTCTAATTTATCAAAAGGTGCTCTGATTTGAAGAGACAAGTAGAAGTATCTAGCTGGCACTACCATGAAGTGTGACCATCTTGTATGAGACAAATGAGTTCATAAGGAACAGCAAGTCAGCATGGATTCTACACCGTGGTGGTTTAAGCCTTAACTGGAGTCTAATCTACCAAAAAGTAATCTGGAGTCAGTTTGGAAGTAGGAGAAGTAATTTTTTTTTTATGAATAGGAGAATATACAAACCCGAATTTGGATAGCCTTGTATCTCCCTCCATGCATGTGGATTTCAGTCCTTTAGAGAAGCATGGATGCAGCAGGGAGAAAATCAGGCCCAACCACATGGCAGAACCAGGAGGCCAGCAGCAGCTATTAGTCCTTTCAAATAGGTGAGGCAAGAGCAAAAAGAGAAGATGGCTGCCATGCCCTCCCCTTTATAGTCTTGTTGGACAGGAAGTGGAGCAGAACAGACCAATTTAAGCCCCCAGGGGGACCCCTCCTCCCAGGAGGAAGAAACCACATCCACCCAGATCAGGTTTCTTTTGTCCCCTGGAGGAGGGCAGGGCTCTGACAACCCAACCCCAGGATGGTGTAACCCAGCACATATACATATGTGATTATGAATGAACTTACTCTAAATGCATAGATGAGAGGAAAACAGAGCTTTTTCAATACTTGTGATGGTTTGAGCTTTACACAGTGTCTAAAAGTCCAAAGGGTAGCAGATTGAGGTAGAGGTAAAATGAAACAGATAGGGAGAGATAAATTCATGAAAGAAAATATGCTGGAATTTATTTGGAAGTAAAAGAGGTATTTTTTTAAGAGGATATATATATAGCAATGACAGGGAGGGTTTACAAATGTAATTGATAAGGATAAATAGGAAAATATACACAATCAAGCCCAGATGCCCTTGTGCTCCCTGGGAGTAAGTGGATTCCATTCTTTAGAAAGTGTGGATGCAGCTTGGAAAGTAGACCCCCACCACGTGGTCAATGCAGGAAAGCGGGAGCAATAGATGACCTCTCAAGCAGGCGAAGCTGGGAAAGAAAGGGAAGTAAAAGACATCCACTCTTTTTATAGGCTTGCTGTACAGGAAGGGGGGTAGAATACACCACCTTTGACTGAGGGGATCAAGACTTTCTCTGCCCACCTGGATCAAGTTTCTTTTGTCCACCTGAGGGCTGGGTTCCTTTTTGTTTTTTCTTCCCTTTTTTCAGCCCCCATCAAGGATGGGTGTAACCCAGCACAATACTTATTCAATGAAAACATTTAATCTTTTAAGTGTGAGAACTTTTAAAGATCATTGACAAATGCTGACAGCAGATAGAATGGAAAAGAAACAACACAGCACATAATTTTAACTAAGCCTTCCATCAGCTGGAAACAGTGGTGTACTTAGAGACTTTCTTCTTTGTTTAATATTTTATTATTATTCAAGCAGATAAACAGTATTACATCATAAATACAAGTAATACAAATTATACAATAAACAAGGTATGATAACCAAGATTTTCTCATCTCTCACAACTTATCAGGCTTCACACTGACATGTGGAATAAGCCAAATAATTTCATCACAATACTTTCAAACCTTCCTCTGAAATAATAGTCTTGAAGTGTCTTTTAAAAATAAGCAGGAAAAGACACATCTGTCTTACAAATTTTCACTGTGGTTCCTTCCTTAAACCTTCAGTAATTTTCCTCAGACCAGTTGAAGCCTCTCTTCAGTATTCATTCATAGTAATGGGACCTGCAGCCCACCAGAGAGCATTTATGTTTCTAAAAAGCACTTTGTATGGGAAGCTCAATTAACAATCAGGTCTCCACTCACCGGCAGCCAGAATCACTGTATGTGTAAGGCCCACCAAACATATTCAGTATACAGTCCTGTCCCTCCCCTCCTCTGCCACTAAATCTATTGTACTTTGAAATAAGTCAGCTGCTGTGTTTAGGCTACTGTACTGTCTCAAGTGCTTGTTCAGTTGAGAAAGTAACTGGAGCTATGCTCTGGGGATGGCAGGAAGTAAATTGATTTATATATCTGTGTATATTTATCGTTTTATGATGGGTGAATAAATGCTGCAGCAGTTTTCTGTGAATCCACCTTTCACTTTTTCAGTACTTGTGTGTTTATTCTCAGTTGCAAAAAAATATCCAAAAAAACATTCCTAAGATGTAGTGATTTGCTGAAGAATAAAATCAGCATTTAGCATTATAGACATGCATGTTCTAATGAAACAATTAATAATAGAAAAAATAATAATAATTTTCATATTTGCTACATAGAGTTGCAAGAGAATTCTTCTAATTAACACTAGCTCAAAGATCAAGCTGCAGCTCATACTTAATGACAGTATTGCCTCCACAATTTATTGATATTACTATGAAGACTGGCAACAGTAATCCTCATGTGACAACAACAGAATTTATCTTGGAAGAAGAACTGTATGGTTTAATTATTTCCACATAATTCACTGCACTATGTGAGAATCCACAACAATGACATCATAAAGATTGTAGTCAAAGATGAGACTATAACACTCTTTTTAAAAAATTTATTTTCAGAAAATGCAGTTAGTTCTAATGGCTCTTGAGTTAAAACACAAATAATAAATCTACATTGATTTATTCCCCAATTCCTTACCAAGACCACTAAAATAATGTAAGAAATGCTAGAGCATAGGACAACACTACCACAGGGACAAATATTTTGTTACTTTCAGATACCAAATTAAATTTTCAGAGTTTCTTGAGAAAAATTGCACCCTTCCCTTGATTTCTCCAAAACACTTATCTATATTTTGTTATTGATACATCTGTGTATAGATAATAGATGTATGTATACCTTTGTGAGGAGGAAATATTTAGCAGTTTCCTATAAAGGTGTTCTGTATGCCAAATTTCCATTAAATGATTAAGAGATTGTTGTGAGTTAAAGATGTCATTCTCAATGCATTAGCTTTTCTTTGATTTCAGACTTTTTTGCTTTATACAGTAAAGAATAAAACTCCAAAGAAAGCAGCATCACTGATGAAAAGTGGTAAAACAGTGTTGCTGTTGAGTGTTTGAGCTCTTTCCATAACACAAGTCAAGGGATTTTGACTGGGCTACTTCTTCAAGTAAGAAACAACATTCAGAGTGCTTTTGTGAATCCTACAGATGTGTACATTTCATCTAAATAAGTCAACACACTTGATTTCCTAAAATGCTGCCTGTGTTTTAAACTTTCTATCAGTTTAAGATTCCAAATCCCCATAATGATTTTTAATACAAATTTATGCAAAATAATCTCAGCTTCATAGAATGTTACTTTTGATTTGCTTATTAAACTACTTTGAATGTTTTTGATTTCTTTATTCAATTTTTAATTGTGGCTTTTCAATCTGTAGATTATCCACAGGTGTATTTAATTTTCTACTTGCTTTTTAACAAATTCCTAGAAAACACACACTCTAGCTTACTCCATCATACTGTTACACAAGTGGCAAACTCTGAAGGATGAGGAACAATCAAATATTTATATTCTTTGAGGAATCATTTTCAAATCAATACTGAAGTGCAACTGTTACTGATTTAATGAGAACTCAGGAAAATGCATTGCCAAATGAACTGAAAAACCATCATCATATTTCCCTTCTTTAATTGGTAGAAAAGGCTGTTAAATTTTTCAGACACTCATATAATCTCTGGGCAACCTCATCCTAGAGAAAGACATGTGAGATTAAGTTTACAATTGGAGACCTTATGTCTGCTCTTACAGTACTACAGTAAATCTTTTCAGGCATCTGACTGTTGATCATAGTCAGCATAATCTAGTGAAAAAGCATTAGGTCACATTTGCTTTGAAGTTTAATTATCTGTGGGAGCACTGCTTTCAGGTGGAAGATGAGAGAAATAGTGATGGGTCCACTCAGTTTCCACATCTCAGAGCACCAGATGACTTTGTAGCCAGAAAAGGATGAAGGGTTTGCAGAGTTTTAGAGATGTTTTGAGATTTTTATGTCAAATAAGACAGACACAGTACTCCTCAACCCTACATTTCTTTTCCCAAAGTGCTGCTGCCCAGCTGTTTGTGTTTAAGGAGGAAAGTAGGAATGCTGGATCCCAGCAGCTACTGACAGTGATGCACAGAAGCCCAGGATGGCAAGAGCCTCTGCCACCTTTGCAGGGCCAGCTCAGCATCAGCCCCTGATCTCTGGCCAGTACTGCTGTTGTGAAGGCAGCTCATGCCCACAATTATGCCTCAAATATTGCCAAAACTTGTCACAACATGTTTTGCTCACATCCCCCCTTCTCCCTCTTTCTGGAGTGGATGCTCAGCCCAGAGCCAAGTAAACAAAGGGCCAGGAATCACCAAGCCAGAGTAAGCAACTCAACCTGCCTTTTTTGGGGTAAACAAGATGACGCACTCACCTTCTGGGATGGTTGTGCTATGCTTGTCCTTCTCCCAAGATTGGGCATAATTCTAGCCACAGGCTTGCTATTAGCTAAAGGTGCTTACTGACTTTGACTATTGACTAAATCCATACCTCAAGCATATTATAAATATTCCCCAAATTGTGAACAAGTTGCTCTTTGCTTAAACTCTTTGCTATTGCTTATGCTATTAAGCTCTGTCCACATGCTTTGCTTTGTTGCATGTACTCTGCCTTTGTTTGCAGTCCAGAGAGAAGCCTGCTGCATGGGAAGTGCCAGTGTGCCTCAGTTTACCCAGAAGCTTACAGAGTCCTTTGCAAGCTGTTCTGCAACTACAGCCAGCCTTACATCATATCCCAGTCCTGCCAGTAGGTAGAAGCTGCCACCATGTCCTAAGAGACTGAACCCTGCTGGTAAGCTTACCCAGCTGGGGAGAGAACTTGCCTGGACCCCCTTCAGCAGTTCAAACAGTGTCTTCTACAGCCATGATGCTGCAGACTTTTGAGCCAAAGCCTTCATGTGCCTGATCACAAAGTAAGGACCGCATTCAGCCACATCCTGTGTGCCAGCCACCGAGTTGCAGGAGAAGGAACCTGCTACCCCAGAGCCCTTTAAGTCAAAGCTGACCCAGGGTAATTCAGAACACCACCTACACTCTGCCAGGTCCACCTGTGAGTGGCCCATATGGCTTTATAAAGGACTGCCCCATAACCCTAGCAATGGGAAAGTAGTCACAGGAATTGGCCACTCACTTTTGAACTGAGCCAGGGGAAAGCCATGCTGCTCTGCTCCATGCTACCCTTCCTCCCCATGCTCTTTAGCACCCTCAGAAGAGGAACTGCTCCCCCACAATGCACTGCAGACTCCACAGGACCACAGGGTCAAGGGAGCCACTCATGAGAGCTTGTCCGCATGAAACAGAGTATATGCCGCACCACCCACAGCCACGGGAGAAAGCTGCCTCCACACATCTGGAAGGGACTGCCCCTGGGAGCCAGCAGCTGAGCTTTGGCAATTGTGGTGGGTTGAAATTTCCTTCCCCAACATTAACTTTGCCAGACCAGCTCAGTTAGAAACAAATGAAAGCTGTATTTACAGGCAAAACTACAATCTACAATGAAATGCTATGGCTATGTACAAAATATACAGTATTTACAATATTTACATATAATTAAAATTAACAAACAATCCGAAAACACCCCTTGTCAAGACATCAGGGAAGGTGTCTCTCTGCATGCCCCCACCCCCCTCTCCCATCCAGAAGGGAGAAAGGAACAGAGAAAAGTTCTTGTTCAACTTAACCAAAACAGTGCAGACAAGGTCAAGCAGAAGCAGGTTGGTATTCCTTCCAGATCAATGAAGCAAGAATAAAAGAGATTAGAAGACCCAGAATTTTTTTGGTACAACAAATCTTATGGTAGATATCTCCAATGAAATTGTTTAGAATCATCTATTTTCTTTTTCACACCCAACAGTGATTTATTTATATTTTTCTACTTTTCTGCTCAAAATCTGCGACAAAATTTTAAAGGCATAGCCCTAGAAGTACCACAGCGGTGACCAGTTATGGCACCATTGGATCCACACGTGCCTCAAAGCCTAATCAGCTGCTACAGCAGCCACACTCTCACTGAGTCCCTTTGTCTCAGCAGCCACCCAGCACAGCAGTAACTTAGTAACATGTTCCACACCAGTTTTGATTCTGTTTAAAATGCCCATGCTTTAGCCCCACGTCGTATTGTAACCAATGGTTGATAAGCAGCCTCCCCAGCTATGTCCAGAGCCATAATTAGTGATCATAAATTGATTTAAGTCTCTGAAAGTTTCCTTTGATTGTGTTGCCCTGACACCTTGTCTTTCTAGCTATTTAGCATCTGACAAGCATCTTATTGAGTCACCATCTGGTGTACATGTGCAAAATTGCAACCTTGGTTCTTAGTTGAATAACTATTTTGTATTTTCCTAATTTGGTTGAAATTTGTTAAACTGTACCAGCTTATAGGGTATGTCCATGACCATGTGCTAGAATCTGCATATAGATATTGATAAAAGGTTGTTAATATTTTTTATAGTAATGAATAATAACTTTCATATATAGCATTTTCATAATTCATAAATTAATAATCATAGGCAGCTCGAGGCTGTCTCAAGATCACCAGACCTTGTTCTTATGGGCGATTTTAACCTGCCTGATATCTGTTGGGAACTTAACAGAGAGGAAGCAGTCTAGGAGGTTTTTAGAGTGCATGGAGGACACCCCAGGTGCTGAGTGAGCCTTCCAGAGGTAAGGGTTTGCTTGACCTTCTTTTTACAAATAGAGAAGGGCTGGTGGGAGATATGGTGGTTGGAGGCTGTCTGGGGTCCAGTGACCATGAAATAATTGAGTTTTCAATATGCAGTCAAGCTAAGCGGGGCATCAACAAAATCTCTACTCTGGACTTCCAGAGGACAGACTTCAGGTTACTCAAGGAACCAACTCAGAAGGTACCTTGGGAAACAGCCCTTAAAAACAAAGGGGTCCAGGGGGGCTGGACCTACTTCAAGAAAAAATTATTGAAGGCGCAGGAACAGGCTGTGCTGATGAGCCCCCAGGGTAGACAGACAGCCTGAAAGGGCAATGAACTTCTGGGTGAATTAAGGGAAAAAAAGAGGGTGTATCATAATTGGAAGGAAGGTAAGGTAATCCATGGAATGTTTAAGGATGTTGCTGGGTAATGTAGGAAAAAAATTAGAGAGGCAAAAGCCTATTTAGAGCTTAGACTGGCCACTGCTGTGAAGAACAACAAAAAATGCTTTTACAAATATACTAATGGCAAAAGGAGAGGCAAGGACAACCTCCACTCCTTAGTGGGCATGGAGGGGGATATTGTAGCAAAAGATGAGGAAAAGGCAGAGGTACTTAACACCTTCTTTGCCTCAAATTTTAATAGCAGGATAGGTTGTATTCCTGACAACTGGCCTGATCTGGCAGATGGAGTCAGGGAGCAGTATAGTCCCTCTGTGATACAGGAGGAAGTAGTTAGAGACCTCCTTATCCAGATGGGATCCATCCTAGGGTGCTGAGAGAGATGGCAGATGAGCTGGCCAAGCCTCTCTCCATCATTTTTCAAGAGTCCTGGCTCACTGGAGAGGTTTCAGATGACTGGAAGCTGGCCAATGTGGTGCCCATCCACAAGAAGGGCCAGTTGGATGAGTCAGGGAATTATAGGCCTGTCAGCCTGACCTCAGTGCCAGGCAAGATTGCAGAACAGGTCATCCTGAGTGCAATCACACAGCACTTCCAGGATGGCCAAGGGATCAGGCCCAGCCAGCATGGCTTTAGGAAGGGCAGGTCCTGCCTGACCAACCTGATCTCCTTTTATAATCAGGTGACCCACCTGGTGGATGTGGGGAGGCAGTGGATGTAGTCTGCCTGGACTTCAGCAAGGCCTTTGATACCATCCCCCAGAGCAAACTCCTGGCCCAGCTGTCAGCCTGTGGCTTGGACAGCAGTACTTTTTGCTGTGTTAGGAACTGGTTGGAGGGCTGAGCCCAGAGAGTGGTGGTGAATGGTGCCACATCTGGCTGGCGGCCAGTCACTAGTGGTGTGCCCCAGGGATCGGTGCTGGGCCCCATGCTCTTCAACATCTTTATTGATGATCTGGATGAGGGCATTGAGTCCATCATCAGTAAATCTGCGGACGACACCAAGCTGGGGGCAGTAGTTGATCTGCTGGAGGGCAGAGAGGCTTTGCAGAGGGACCTCGACAGGCTGGACAGATGGGCAGAATCCAACAGCATGAGATTTAACACATCCAAGTGCCGGGTTCTGCACATTGGCCACAGCAACCCCATGCAGTGCTACAGGCTGGGGTTGGAGTGGCTGGAAAGCAGCCAGGCAGAAAGGGACCTGGGGGGATATAGCAGTTTGGGCTGGATGCCCTCTGCTGTGTTCATATGAAGGATGCTTCCTGTGTCCAGAAAAGGCCAGCCCAGTGGGTGGACACAGGAAGCCAGGTATTTCATCCCATAATACCCTGCTCCCCTGTAAGATCTCAGTGGGAATCCTGGCACTTCCTCTTTTCTTCCCTCATCACCACCCGGTAACTTGTGAGGGGGTGTCTCCCGGCCTTTTGGGCCTGGCTAGGCCCAAGGCTGGGGTGATGGGTCATCTCAGATCTGGCCATCTGAGATTAGCCTAGCAGTGGAGTGGGGGGGAAGAAGGAGCCCTGGGGGTCTTGGGTGTACCCTCGGGGGGGATAGAATATTTCTGGGTCTGCTTTGGGATTTCTTTTGTCACTGCACTTCTGGCTCTCTGCAAACATTCACTGCTTTCCATTTAAACTTTCCACCACTTCTGTAATCCGTTTGTCTGAGTCTCATTTTTGCCCATGGTGGGGAGGGGGTCTGCCTCAACCCATCACAGGGTTGATAGTAGGCTGAACATGAGCCTGCAGTGTGCCCAGGTGGCCAAGAAAGCCAATGGCATCCTGGCCTGCATCAGGAATAGCGTGGCCAGCAGGTACAGGGAGGTCATTCTGCCCCTGTACTCAGCACTGGTTAGGCCACACCTTGAGTGCTGTGTCAAGTTCTGGGCCACTCAGTAAGGAAAGATGTTGAGTTGCTGGAACATGTCCAGAGAAGGGCAAGAAAGCTGGTGAGGGGTTTGGAACACAAGACCTGTGAGGAGGTGCTGAGGGAGCTGGGGTTGCTTAGCTTGGAGAAGGGGAGGCCCAGGGCAGACTTTATTGCTGTCTACAACTACCTGATGGGAGGTAGTAGCCAGGTGGGGGGTTGGTCTCTTCTCCCAGGCAACCACCAACAGAACAAGAGGACTGTGGTGATTTGAGCCTTAACTAGGACTTAAGGGCCAGGCTGAGAATCCCTCCCTCGTACATCCCTCCTCTTTCCCAATAGAGAGGAAAAGAAAGGAAAGGAGCAAATCCACCAAGAAATAATTTGGTTTTGGCTTGGAAGTAGAGAGGTAAAGAATTTTCTTTAGACAGTGTGTATATACATACGTATATGTATATGTATATGTATATGTATATGTATATGTATATGTAAGCATACGTATATATATGTGTATGTGTATATGTTTATGTATATATATATGTATATGTAACAGCAACAGGTAGGGTACACAAGGGTAAGGAACAAGGATGGATGGGGAAAAAGGAAATATGAAATAGAAAACCAGTCCTTTGCAAAGGCGTGGGTACAGCAGGGAGGACCACATGGCAGAGAAGCAGGGAAACCAGCAGCAGTCCCCATCCATGCAAATTTAGGGGGGCCAAGAGTGCTAATGGCTGCAGTATCCTCCTTTTTATAGCCTTGCTGGGCAGGGAGGGGGAGTGGAACAGACTAATTTAGTTTCCCAGGGGGAAACCCCCTCCTGCAGGGGAGGACAATGCTCTTACAAACCCTCACCCCCTGCTTCCAGGATGGGCATTAACCCATCACAAGGACACAGTCTCGAGCTGCACCAGGGGAGGCTTAGGCTGGATGTTAGGAAGAAGTTCTTCATAGAAAGAGTGATTGGACATTGGAATGGGCTGCCCAGGGAGGTGGTGGAGTCATCACCACTGGAAGTGTTTAAGAATAGACTGGATGGGGTGCTTGGTGCCATGGTTCAGTTGATTAGATAGTGTTGGATGATAGGTTGGACTCAATCTCAAAGGTCTTTTCCAACCTGGTTAATTCTATTCTATTCTATTCTATTCTATTCTATTCTATTCTATTCTATTCATCACAACTGCTAGTGACAGAAATCTTTGATTTTAAATCCTTCCACCAAATGTCACCATTGGCACATTTTAACTCCAAATAATTGTGTTACATAACAAGGATGAGTTTCAACCTCCACTGACACGCCATTTATTTAAACAGATTGAACCTGAGGTAGCAGGCTCGGAGAGAACCTTGCAAAATCTCATGTACTTGGAAATTATTTTCTCAGTCCTCCTATTCATAGAATCACAGCATTTCAGGGGCTGAAAGGGACCTCAAAAGATCATCTAGTCCAAATCCCCTGCCAGAGCAGGATCACCTACACCAAATTACACAGGAATGCATCCAGGTGAGTTTAGAGTATCTCCAGAGATGGGGACTCCACAACTTCCCTGGGCAGCCTGTTCCAGTGTTCTGTCACCCTTACAGGGAAAAATTATTTCCTCATATTTACATGAAACTTCCTCCATCCCAACTTCCACCCATTGTGTCTTGTCCTGTCATTGGGCATCACCAAGAAGAGCCCGGCTCCATCCTTTCAGGACTCACCCTTTACATATTTCTAAACATTGATGAGGTCACCTTTCAGTCTTCTCTTCTCTAAGCTAAAGAGCACCAGCTCCCTCAGTCTCTCCTTGAATGGAATATGTTCCACTCCCTTAATCATCCTCGTGGCTCTGAGCTGGACTCTTTCAAGTAGCTCACTGTCTTTCTTGAACAGAGGGGCCCAGAGCTGGAACCAATATTCCAGATGTGGCCTCACCAGTGCAGAATAGACGGTGAGGAGAACTTCCCTTGACCTACTGGTCACACCCCTTCTAATCCACCCCAGAATGGCATTGGCCTTCCTGGCCACAAGAGCACATTGCTGGCTCATAGTCATCCTTCCATCCACAAGGATCCCCAGGTTCCTTTTGCCTTCACTGCTTTCCAGCAGGTCCGTCCCCACCCTATACTGGTGCATGGAGTTGTTCCTTCCCAGGTGCAAGACTCTACACTTGTCCTTGTTGAACTTCATCAAATTTCTCCCTGCCCAGCTCTCCAGCCTGTCCAAGTCTTACTGAATGGCTGTATTCATAGAATCAAGAACACATACAAAAAAAAAAAAAATCAGGCTCTGTTCTTTAAAGATAAAGGAGAACAGCAGAATTTCTGGCACTCCAGAAAGTTCTAGGACTAGGGTAGAGCAAAGGGCCTGAACACAATCAAAGGTATTACAGAATTGGTGTTAGATGGTGTAGGAATCATCTCCTGAATGTAAATCAGCTTGCCATGGTGGTGATTACATCAAGTATCTCAACAAAGATAAGATGTGTTATTCTGCCTACCAAGACAGCAGGACCTCAGGCAGTATGGTGGAAAGACCCCCTGGAATGTGCAACAAAGGCAAGCACATCCTGGGTGGTTCATGTTATAAGACCACTGCTACCCCGGGGTGAGTGTGAACAGGTGGGAGGCAATGAGAGGTGGAGGCCACTCTGTTGCCAACCCCCGCAAGCACACAGGAAAGACCTCCTGGTGCAATAATGATAAGATCATTGTGAAGGACCCACCTTATGTGTCAGCTCTGCCCACTAAGACAGCACACCTGGTAGTCACATATGCATTGTGACCTAAGAATTAAGAGTATTTACATAATCAGTTTGGTTTGAAAAGACAATTAAAATAATAAGTCCATTATATAATGTCTCTGTATATGAAGAAGGGTGAAGGCCAAAGCAACAAAAATAAATGCAAGCAGAGTATAGAGAAAAAAGACTCCCTTTATTCTAGCAAGAAACACATATTTGTATGTATGTTATGTCAGTGTGGCTTTGTCTGATTGGTTAACAAACTTTTCTCAAGATTCTAATTGGTTAGTGATAACATTGGTACAGTTACTTGCTGAGCTAAGTCCAGGTGTTTTCTTCTTGGGGTTTTTCAGCCTCAAACAAACTACACATTCATTCCAGGGACTTTCCAGATGTTCTAAGGTACATGACAATACAATACAATACAATAAATCCAGGTTGGAAGAGACCTTCAAGATCATCGTGTCCAACCTATCAACCAATCCAACCCACCTAAACAACTAGATCATGGCACCAAGTACCCCATCAAGTCTCCTTCTGAACACCTCCAATGATGGTGACTCCACCACCTCCCTGGGCAGACCATTCCAATGGGTAATCACTCTCTCGGTATAGAACTTCCTCCTAACATCCAGTCTAAACCTCCCCGGCGCAGCCTGAGACTGTGTTCTCTTGTTCTGGTGTTGCCTGCCTGGGAAAAGAGACCAATCTCTGCCTGGCCACAATCACCCTTCAGGTAGTTGTAGAGAGCAATAAGGTCACCCCTCAGTCTCCTCTTCTCCAGGCTAAGCAACCCCAGCTCCCTCAGCCTCTCCTCATAGGGCTTGTCTTCCAAACCCCTCACCAACTTTGTTGCCCTTCTCTGGACACGTTCCAGCAAGTCAACATCCTTCCTAAACTGAGGGGCCCAGAACTGGACACAGGACTCAAGGTGTGGCCTAACCAGTGTAGTGTGCAGGGGCAGAATGACATCCCTGCTCCTGCTGGCCACACTGTTCCTGATGCAGGCCAGGATGCCATTGGCCCTCTTGGCTGCCTGGGCACACTGCAGGCTCATGTTCAGCCTCCCATTAACCAGCACCCCCAGGTCCCTCTCTGCCTGACATTGTATTCATTCATGGGTACATAACAATATTTTCTCACAGAAAGACAGCAATACTTTCAAGGTCAATCTCTTCTTGGCCCATCAAAGGCTTCACAGATTCATCACAGTTTCCCACAATCTAACTGTACCGAGAGTGATGTAAACCATGTCCCTTAGCATCATATCTATGTATCTTCTAAACACCTCCAGGGTTGGTGATTTAACCACCTTGCTGGGGACCCTATTGTAGTGCTTAATAACTCATCCAGTGAAGAAGTTTCTTCTAATGCTCAATCTAAACATCCCTTAATGAACCTTGAGGCCATTACCTCTTTTTCTATCACTTATTACTAGGAAGAGACTGATCTCCACCTCTCTACAATGTCCATTCAGGTAATTGTAGAGAGTGATAAGATCTCCCCTGAGTCTCATTTTCTCCAGACTAAACAATCCCAGTTCCCTCAGTTGTTTCTCACAAGACCTTTTCTCCAGACTCTTCAACACCATTGTTGAGTGTAGTATTTAAGGTGTGGCTGTTATGAATATGCCCTCAGAAATGAGCGGCAGAGATATCAATGAAAAATATATGTTAGGTTTATTTCTATATATATACAAACTCTGCAACGGGGTATATACAGTTCCCCTTCACAGGTATCGATATTCGGTTAGTGAAACTATCTTTACAGAATGTTCAGGTATAGGCACTTAAACCAAATGATTCACAGAACTTAGAATCGAAACTGATTTGGAAAGAGGCGGGGGAAGGGGTTGGTCAGTGACCGGCGATCCTCCACCCGGAGCTACCCCAACTGAAACTCTATGAAGAAAGGCTTGGCTTACTCACAAGCTGAGAACTTCGTGAAGTCTTCCCTTAAGAATGTTTATAGTCCGCAGAACGTGGCACGGATATGCCGTAATGAGGACACAGGAAATGGCGCTGACCGCATGGCTGTGCCGCGTGGCTGCTGCTGCTCCCAGGATACAGAGGTTCCCCGCTCAAGGGGCGGGGGGGCACTGTGGCAGTTCAGCATCTCTGGTTCACATGGGTTACCAGGTTTTCTCCTGCGGCGATGGATCATGCAGCAGTTGATCCCACGGGGTACTGTCCACAGCACTGCACGCAGTTGGGTGGTGGTGGCAAAATACCACGAAGCCTCTTGGAGCACTGGCTTTGGTCCCGGGTAAGGTGAACCACAACAGCACTGGTGTGCACACAGATACAAGCTCGAACACGAATGTGTGGGGTGGTTCATCACCAAACAACCCCTATTTACCATTTGCCCCAGTGAATACTGGTCCAATGAGCATCTGTTGCTAACACAAAGGTTAACCAATGAACTGGCAGCTACCAAATATGGTGTAAACTTATGCCATGAACAGGGAAACTAACATATAGCCTGGCCCTTGCCTACCACAGGGGTGAGACCACACCCAGGCAGGCAGTTTACCTGGACTCAGTGGCGCCAGGATCCCCCCTGCCGCCTTCAGAAAGGAGGGGGGAACAAAGAAGGGTTAACGCACAGAAGAGTATGTCCTAGAAATATTTGGGGCACAATCCTGGCCATAAACATCATCCACTACAGTGGCCTCACCAGTACTGAGTACAGGGAGATAATCATTCCCCTGGTCCTACTAGTCACACAATTACTGATACAGGCTGGGATGAAGTTGGCCATCTTGGCCACCTACACACAATGCTGGCTCATATTCAGCCAGCTGCTGGTAAACAACCCCAGGTCTTTCTCTGAGGGGCAGCTTTCCAGCACTCTTCTCCAAATCTGTTAAATGGGGCTGCTGTGACCCAAGTGCAGGACCTGTCACTTAGCTTTGTTGAATCACATACAGTTGGCCTCAGCCCACCAATTTAGACTGTTCAGGTCCCTCTGTAGGGTCTTTCAACCCTCAAGCAGATCAACAGTCCCTCTCAACATAGCATGCCATCTGCAGACTTAGTAAGGGTGCATTCAATCCCCTTGTCCAGATCATTGATAAAGATACTGAACACTGATAAAGACACTGGGCCTAGAGGAACATCACTTGTAACCCACTATGATCATATGTAACATATATATAGACTGAAAGAAATAGTAAAGAGGTTTCATCTTTCCAGACTTATATATACCTTTTAAAAATGTTAACTGTATTCTATTCAGTGTAAAATTGCAAACTTGTAGATTTTATTATACATCTTCTCATATGCCTATTTAAAAACAAACATGTAAACATACAACAATACTAAGCAGAGGTTTTTATTTTCCTTTAAAGTGAATATCAACTAATTAACATCTTTTAAGATAGAGAAATCAAAACTTTTAGTGAAGTTCCTGAAATGCCCTTCATTTTCCACTTTTCAACATGCTGTTTTCTGTTACCTTTCAAGATTGACTTTCAAGTCTCCAAACTAAGATGTGATTATTTGAGTAATTTTCAAACAAACAAGTACAGTATCTTCACAGTCTCAGCTATGACATTTGAGGAAACTATTATCTGAATTTTGTAATAGTAGCAGTGTTAAGTTTATTGCTATCAGAAGGTTAGCTGTTACTTCCACAGTTTCCCAGAAAAACTCTAATAGCACCAAAAGTGATTCCGACTCTGACACTAGATGCTGTGCTAACTGCACATGAGGATGTATTCCCCATAATTAGGGGTGCCCTGCCTCCTGCCATGGGGAGAAGAGGCATAATGGACATAACAGAATCTATTGAGATGTGTACGTCCAGTGGCCTGGCACTTCAAAAATTCAGAAGTACAGGGCCTTGGATGACCCAGGAGCTCAGTGCAACATACCATCAAATTATCAGGGATCAGAGCCTATAACTACTCTGAGAATCACTGGTGGATCTCAAGAGCTAACTAAGATACAAGCTGACATAAGTTTAACTGGTGAAGAGTGGAAGAAGCATACTGTTGTAAAAGGACCTGATGCACATTGTATTTTGGGAATTGATTTTCTGAGAGAAGGGTGTTTCAAAGACCCTAAGGGTTACAAATGGGCTTTTGGAATAGGAACTGTAAAATTGATGGAGGAAAATTGAAGTTGCCCATTAGACCTCAGCTTTCTGATGAATCTGTGGGACAACATGAGATAGAGGATGTTAAGTTGCCTGTTGCCTCTCAGACTGTGCATCACAGACAATACAGAACCAACTGTGACTTTTTGTTGCCCATTCACAACTTGATTTGTCAGTTGGAAAGTCAGAAAGTCATCAGCAAAACTCATTCACCTTTCAACAGTCCAGTGTGGCCTGTGAGAAAGCAGAATGGAGACTAGCGTCTGACAGTCGACTACCGAGCCCTGAATGAAGTAACTCCACCTATGAGTGCAGCAGTACCAGACATGATGGAACTCCAGTATGAGCTGGAATCCAAAGAGGCCAAATGGTATGCTACCATAGACATTGCTAATGCTTTCTTCTCTATTCCCTTAGCAGAGGAATGCAGGTCTCATTTTGCTTTTACCTGGAGAAGAGTTCAATATATATTCAATGACTTGCCAGTGGGCTGGGTTCACAGTTCAAGCATCTGTCATGCAGTGATCCATGATGGTCTGGAGAAAGGTGGTGCTCCAGAACATGTCCAGTTCATCAATGATATCATTGTCTGGGGTAAATCATTGATATTCTCCTGAAAGCAGGTTTTGCCATTAAGTGAGACAAGGTGAAAGGACCTGCCAGAGAGATCCAGTTTCTGGGAGTGTGGTAGCAGGATGGTCATTGTCACATTCCAGTGGATGTGGTAAACAGAGTTTCAACCATGGCAAATCCCATGAACAAGCAAGATACTCTACATTTCTTAGGTATAGTGGGTTTTTTGAGACTGCACATTCCTGCATACAGTCAGATTGTGAAGCCTCTGTATGATGTGATTCAAAAGAGAAACAATTTCCAGTGGGGTCCTGAGCAACAAGCAGCCTTTGACCAGATAAAGCAAGAAGTAGTCCAAGCAATGAATCTGGGACCTGTCCAAGCTGGTGCAGACATTAAGAACATTTGGTACATGGCTGCAAGTGGTCCAACCTGGTGCTTGTGGCAAAGAGCTCCAGGTGAGACATGTGGATGTCCTCTTGCTTTCTGGATTCAAGTCTACAGAGGTTCAGAGGCAAATTATACTCCAATAGAGAAAGAGATTCTAGCTGCCTATGAAGGAGTAAAAGCTGCTTCTGAAGTAATTGGAACTGAGTCACAACTTCTTCTAGCTCGTAGATTGCCACTTTTGATTTGGATGTTTAAAGGCAAAGGTTCCACACCAGAGCATGCCACAGATGCCACATGGTCTAAATGCATGGCTCTGATAGCACATAGAGCTCAAATGGGAAATCTTGAAAAACCTGGATTGTTGGAGGTGATCACAAACTGGCTTGCAGGCATTGCCTGTACTAAACCTCCAGAGGAGAGAGTAACTCGTGCTGAGGAAGTTCCTCCTAACAAAGACCTTTCTGATGATTCAAAGAAATATGCTTTTTTCACAGATGGTTCCTGTCAATCTTTTTGGGAACAAGCAAAGGTGGAAGTCTTCAGTGTGGAGTCCAACACACCGATTTGCATAAGCAAAGGATGGAGAACAAGAATCCAGTCAATTTACAGAGGTAAAAACTGTCCAGCTAGCTCTCGATGTAGCTGAATGTGAGAGATGGCCAAAGCTTTATCTCTACACCGACTCATGGATGGTAGCCAATGCTCTGTGGGGTTGGCTAAAGGACTGGAAGAGGAATGGTTGGCAGAGAAAAGGAAAGCCTATATGGGCAGCTGACCTGTGGCAGAACATTGCTGATCGAATCGAGAGAATTCCAGTGAAGGTGTGACACATGGATGCTCACATTCCCAAGAGCAAAGCTACTGAGGAACAGCAACACAACCACCAGGCAGATTTAGCTGCAAGAGTTTCTCAAGTAGACATGGACTCTGATCTTGATCTCGACTGGAAACACCGAGGTGAGATATTCTTAGCTCAATGGGCTCACGATTCATCAGGACATCAAGGCAGAGATGCAACCTATCAGTGGGCATGTGACAGATCCATAGACATTTCCATGGATGCTATCACACAAGTCATCCATGACTGTGACATTTGTGCTGCTATTAAGCAGGCAAAGCGACTTAAGCCCTTATGGTATGGTGACAGATGGTCCAAGTACAAGTATGGTGAAGCTTGGCAAATTGACTACATTACCACATTCTCGTTCTGGTAAGCAGTATGTGCTTACTATGGTAGAGGCAAACACTGGATGGTTGGAAACTTATCCAGTTCCACATGCAACTGCACGCAACACCATTCTTGGTCTGGAGAGACATATCCTGTGGAGACATGGAACTCCAGAGAGGATTGAGTCAGACAATGGAACTCACTTCAAAAACAATCTGGTAAAGTACTGGACCAAAGAGCACGGCATTGAGTGGATATTCCACATTCCCTACTATGCACCAGTTGCAGGGAAGATTGAATGCTACAACGGTTTGCTGAAGACCACTCTTAAAGCCATGGGGGGTGGATCTTTGAAAAAACTGGGAGTAACAACTAGTACAAGCAACCTGGCTGGTAAATAGTAGAGATTCAGTGAATCAAGTTGGACCTGCACAATCTGATTTGCTGTGAAAAATAGAAGGTTATAGAGTTCCTGTTGTTAGAGAAAAGACTCTGTTGGGCAAAACTCTTTGGGTATTTTCCCCTTCAGAAGAGGCCAAACCTGTCAGAGGGTGGTTTCAGCTGAAGGTCCTGGTGACACTGGGTACTGAAAGAGAATGGTGAAATTCGGTGTATTCCACAAAGAAATCTAACCTTATCTGATCGAGTTTAATTTCAGAGTGTTGTCCAGATACAACATTGCATCCAAAGGAAGAATCCATGAGGAACCTATTGTGCATGAACCCTAAGAACCCTGAGAGCCCTGAGTCAAGTGAGAGTCTTTTTCTTTACCTCACCAGTGGAGAGACAAACTCTTTTCTGTTTTCTTGTTTTATGGTTTTTGGCCTTCTGAATTTTCTACATCTGAGGACAGTGAGAATGGACTGTGAACTTTACTTACTCGTTGTATATATTGTTTTAGATTAGATGGACAGTATTAGCAGCCAATGAAACTGTTTAGAATGGGTGGATTGTGGCACTTTTAGGCTATGCCTTTAAAATTAAGCTGCAGATTTTGAGCAGAAAAGTAGAAAAATATAGATAATTCATTATTTGGTGTAAAAAGGGAAACAAAAGATTATTCTAAACAGATGCATTGGGCAGTTGTTCCATAACATCTTTTACATTTCACTTCCACTCTCATTCCTTCTTTTCTGGTCTGGCTGTTCTGCTAGGGATATAACCTGCTTTTCTGGCTGGCCTTGAGAAAAGATAACACTAACATTGCTTCTTTGAACTAACATTCCTTTTTCTCTAATTCCTCTTTTTGTCTGTTTGCTGGAGGGGGGAAGACGTTTTGGGGTTGGAGTGGAGCAGCTTCCCTGCTTTCTTGGGGAACCTAGAGGGGGGTGCAGGGGAGTCTCCATGTTATTTTTCTAATTGTAAATACCTACATAATATTGTGAATACTGTATATTTCATTCATATTAATTACATTTAATTGTAGAGTGTAGTTTTTGCTTTGTAAATATAGCTTCCATTTTCTTCCAGCTGAGTTAGTCATGCTTAGTAAATGTAATAGAAAATTTCAACCCACTTCAAAAGTTTAAAAGGAAAAAAAAAAGGAAAAGTCTTTTCTTTTTCTAAAAAAAGATACCCTTTTTTTGGTCTTGTTTTGTATTTTGTTTTGGGTTTTTTAATAGGTCGAAATTAAAAACAATTGGATTCAGAGACAGGTAGACCCAAAAGCTTCCATTTTCATCATTTCAGACTTTCACTTTGACCTATATTTGCTGAACCATTCGCTATCGTATTACTGAGCAGCAGTGTTATCCTAAATACTGGATTAGTAGCTCATTTTAAAATATGCTGGTAACTCCCATGACACAGAGACATTGGAACTTCCTCAACTTTTACACCTAGTTTGATTTCTTTCTAGTAAGTACTGTCACTACAATGTCTTCAGAAGAAATGATAACTCAGCATCTAGAATTAGAATGGGGTTTGCTTGAACTGAGACTGAACTAAGATTATCCAAGAATTAAACCATTAGACAAGCAGGATTGCTGACCTGATTTGAAATCTTCTGAAGTCTCAAATAAATATTAGGCAATGCAGCATAATTCCTAAATAAGATTTTTTTTAAGGAAAAAAATACTTCACACCAAGAAATTGAATTGGGTAACTTTCTTTCATTCATTTTGAACTACTACTAAAACTAATGTAGTTATAGATACATCATTTTGTTTGGAGCCTTTGCAGGAAACAGGAAAAGAGAACCCATTTCTTTCAAACCATAGAAATGAGAAGTTGTATAAAAATATGCTATGTACTTCTTACTTTTGAGCAGAATTTTCAGAGACCTTTCAAACTACATAATTTTTAACTGCGTAGGTACTGCAAAGAATCTATTTTATTATTATTATTGTTCCAGTATTATTATTTCATAACAATTCTTACCAAGATATTTTAGTTTATTGGGTCAGAGATTGTGCTGAGAATCTTTAGCTTATGGATCACTGATTTGGCAAACAGTAACAACTTCAGCCTGACAGGGCAAATTCAATGTATCATGCATCTTCATATTCACCTCTAGATAAAAATCCCACCACTATGGGTAGGAATAGAAACACTGATTTTATCTGGCTATGTCCTCCAAGTATTTAAACCATATTTCACCCTGGAGTTATATTATCTTAGTTCATTAAGTGGCTGTTTACCAGTAAGAAGATTTATGAAAGGAAAAGTTGAATATGTGTCCTGGTTTGAGGCCAGGCAGATCCTCTCTTGTCCCTGAAAAGGGCAAAAGAATGACACTCACACTTATGGATTGCAGAAGTGATGGAAAGTCAAAATAGAAAAGCAGTAAGTGTTTTACAGAAGCTACAAGCATAGTGGCGAAAGAATCCCAAAGCATACAGAGTCCCTTACGGCATACCCAAAGGCCTCCCAACGCTGCCATTTTGGGTATACCCAAAACCCCCCAAACCCCCAAGGCTCTTTCTTCCTCCCCCCACTTCTAGGCTAGTCTCAGGCTAGCCAGGTCTGAGACTGTCCCCCCCACTTCTCCTCCTGGCATTAGGCCTTGAGATAACACCCCCACCATTACTCAATAGGGAGCATCTCCCACAGGAGCAGAGAGGGAAGAAAGACTTAGCAGATGTATTTATGGGGTGCAGGATATTATGTTTCCTGTGTCCACTTGCTGGGCTGGACCCTCAGGACACTGGAGATGTAGCTTGTGTGGCAGTAACAGGAGGAACCCAGCCTAAATTCCCACAATAAGACATTATAGTGCCATTATATCACTGCCAATAGAAGAACAATTATTTATTTATAGAAGCAAAACCAGAGAAATAGGTAGCCTTTAAACTAATAGGCACAATGTTCTGCTTGCTTATAAGTCATCAAAGTTGTCTTGTTTATTTTGATACTTATTAAAGTAAGTAATCAAAAATCAATCCTGATTTGTTATTAAAAACTGTTTGATGATAGTAGTCAAAGAATGCATTTTCCATTTTCTGCTATAGACTACTTGGTATTCCCCATTACTAAATGTAACAATATTATAGTCCTTCTTGAAATCTGTGCAAATATTTAGCCACGTGGATTCCTTGTAATGCTATGCCAGGACAGTTACTTAATGCAGTTAGAAGCTATTAGATCGCTACATCGCTTTTTCTTGCCTCTTGGGATGTCACCAATTATGGGGTGGAAAACCTGATTTTTAAAAGAACCTCTGATCATTTCTGCCAGACATATCTGGCTAGCAGAGAATCATCTCTGCTTGCTTATCAGTCCTACAAATATCAGGACAACCTTCAACTCCTTGTAAAACATTTTAAAAATTAACTGGCCCAGAAAACATTCATGCATACTCATGGTATAGTTTCCTTTCAAGAACAAGTATGTATGTAGCCGCATCTTTTGTGGATTCAGTGCTTTGTATTTAAGAAATTATGTCTTTATTTCTTTCTGATCTCCCTACCTGTACAAGATAATTTCTCAATACTTTCTTAATAAGTATGTACTTAAAGAAAAAAAAATTAAAGCAGTATCATAAATAATTCAGCAAACACAACCATTTCTATTCATAGCCATACATATGTTGCCAGTAATACAGATAAATATAGAGTCATGGAAGTATACAGGCAGATTTTGAGAAAATATGCCTCTAGAAAGAAACATATTGTGCATATGCAAATAACTGTCTGGCACTGTAGCTTTGCCCTTTAGCATTCACTTAACTGTATCTCTTTCCTATTCCTCCCTTCCGTTTTTCCATCTGTTTATTTTTTCTAAACCTTAACTGAAGAATACTGTACAAATATTCAAAAATCAAGAAATATGGTCCTGCAAATATAACTGTGTATGGAAAAAAAACAAACAACAAAAACCCTATATATATATAGAGAGAGAGAAAAGGCTACAATCAAAATTTTCCTGCAAAGGTTACAGTAAATGAGCTTTGTCTGTTTTGTCTGAATGATGTACATTCCTGGTTAGATTCCAGGTCTGGTTGCTTTACTTTAAAGAAATTGTATAATTCAGGCCTTGTGATTGGCTTTCTTAATTTATTTCCCTGAAATGACAGGCCTAGCAAAACCAGGCTTGCCTCTCAGATGCCTGGATTACTCTGTAGCTATGGAAACAGGTGTTAAAGTGGTATGAATTTCAAGTTGCACTGATACTCTTCACATCACCTTCTATACTGATGACACGTTATTTTACATGCTGACCAATACAACAGCATTAATCATACTGATTTATAGGAGACCATCAGGTAAAAGAGTCTTCATGATGAACCCAGGAAGCTTTCATCAGGTTTTATTCGTAGCACATTCCTAACCTAGAGGCTAACACACACAGATACAGGCGCCTGCCACCACACACTTTCCAAAGTCTTCAAGGCAAGATGTACAGGTGCCTGAAGTTGCAATTGCCTTCCAGTTTAACAAGCATTTACATTTTTCTCTTTCCCAAAGGAAATCATTCTCACATGGAGCACTAGCTCAGGGCAGAAGGCCTGCAGTAATTTTTTATGCTTTTGCATAAGACTGCAAAAGAAACAAAAAAGGAAAAATAAAAGAATAAACAAACAAACAAACAAAAAAAAAAACCAACAAGGGGAAAAGGGAATATAACCAAATAAATGCCTTTTGCTTTGTTACAAAATTGCTTGCACTACCACCAATTGCCCTCCTGGCCTGTCTGTGCCTTCAGTAGCAGCAACAGAATGAGGCACCAGGCAGCAGCCTACTGTCACTTCCTGTTCCTCACGAAAAATACCCCAGCATATTGCACTATTACTCTTGTTCAGCAAAAATGGTGAAGTCAAAAAATAATTTCTGCATAATTTTGCTTCTACACCATGCCTGGTCTCCCCCAGGGTTGGTCTCACTGTCTTTTATTTCCATATGCTCCATATTGTCATTTTCATTCTCCTTCACAGTTGCATTGTTTTGGTAAGAGATTTATGCTCTTCCTGTGTATGGACATTCCCCAGGCAGCTCAACACCTGCTTCCTTCTTTGGCAGTCAATCCAATTCTCCTGAAACTGCCTCCACTATCAGCAGGGTCTTTTTATCTTTTTGGTATCTCTTATTCATAGCAACACAAATAGTGATGAAATCAGACTTGATGTCAGACAGTGTCTTTCCTCCTTAAGGTTTTATGAACCTTTATTAATATTATTATATTATTTTCTAAAGTATGATAAAGAAATAATTGCCCTGAAGAATTTAAGAAATGGGAAGATTTTGCTGTGCAGTTATAAAATTCCTATATGAAGATATCAAAATGACAATATTACCAAAATTAGGGAATACATAAACTACATTACCAATGATGGTATGAGCTGCAGTATGAAATCCCTTGTCCAAAAAGCCAAACAGAATACATAGCCTGTAGAGCTGTGACTAGCCATAACACTTCATACTGCTTTTGAGCAACACATCCCTGGAACAGGTAGGTTAGATATTTTACATAAGCACAAAGGATGTAACACAGAGGTAGCTTTTTGTGAGGTGGGTTCCTCTCCATGGAAAATTGAAATAAGACTAAAGAGTTTTGTATATGGCATAATTTGACTGTTATATGAAAACATTTCCAGGTATTAGTGGTCTTGAACAGATTTGAGTAGAGGAAAATGTTTCTGCAAACCAATAGAGAATTTCAGAGTTATTTAAGTTGTCTTAATAAAATGTTTTATAAGTGCAAAGTCAAAAGAATTGTTTCCAAGATTTTAAAGTATATGTGCTGGTGATTCAAAGCTGAGATGAAGGTAACATAGTATTTCCCTTTAAATGTCAAGAAGCATGGTATACTGGCTAAAAGCAGAATGGGAAAAAAGGTAATTGATACCTCCTGCTGATGTAGGCAACATCATGGAGTCAATCAAGAACACAAATATTGTGTTTCAACACTCTTTATATTCACACTTACATTTTTAGATTAAATATATTTGAAGGATTTTGTTTCACATTTTAAACCAACTCTGATTTTACACCAACTACGTCATCCACTTAAGTACAACAGAAATACTATGCACGTTTTCCTTAATGCATAAACTAAAAATGAACCACTGAAACACAGGTTTTCATTAGTCACAGCCTTGTCTGGTGACGTCTGTGAACTTTCTAAGCTAATGACGTTTTGCTCAGCTATACAGATTTTTAAAAGCATTACCTACATGAAACGGCAGGGTCTGCTTTGACTGATTGCAGCAGCCAATGTTTAAAGGCCCAGTTCAGTTTTCAGATTTTTTTCCCCATCTTGAGATGAAGTTTCAAAAGATTACTGTATCAGACAAAGGATCTTTGATCCACCACCTCTACAGCATCTAAAAAATGCTCTTTTTTTATCATAATCTATCTGAATAACACTTTTTGCATTATTCTATCAAATCAAGAACTTTCTTAGAGTAAACCTGCTTCTGTTACATGCAGAGTAATTGCACCACATGACATTGTTTGCTCCAATAGCAGCAGGGCTGGTTGGTAGGTCTTTAAATTAGCTTCAAAGAGGGAAGAGGGGAAAACCGTGCTCACTGAAGAGAAGGCTGGCACATTTGGGGGGGGGCGGGGCTGGTACCATAGAATCATCATAGAATGGGCTGGGCTGGAAAGGACCTCCAAAGTTTATCTATTCCTACCTCCCCACAGTCAGCAGGGACATCCCCAACTAGACCAGTCTGTTCAGTGCCTTGTCATGCCTAACCTTGGATATTTCCAGGGAGAGGGCCTCAGCCACCTCCCTGGGCAACCTGTTCCAGTGTTCCACTACCATCATAGTAAAGAACCTGTTCCTAACACCCCGTCTAAATCTGCTCTTCTCCAGCTTAAAGCCATTGCCCCTCATCCTGTCACTGCAGTTTGCTGTAAACAGACTCTCTTCATCCTTCTTATAGGTCCCCTGCAGGTACTGGTAGGCTGCTATTAGGTATTCCTGAAGCCTCCTCCTCTCCAGGCTGAACAACCCCAGCTCCCTCAGCCTGCTGTCATAGCAGAGGTGCTCCAACTGCTTGGTTATTCTTGTGGCCCTCCTCTGGATTGACTCCATCAGGTCCATATCCTTCCTATATTGAGGCCTCCAGACCTGCACAGTACTCCATGTGAGTGGAGTGGCAAAGTGGCAGAATTACCTTTCTCAATCTGCTGGCAATGAATCTTTTGATGCAGCCCTGGATGTGACTGGCCTTCTGGGCTCCAAGCACACACTGCCTGCTAGTGTCTAGCTCGTGTACCAGCTCCACTGCTATCCCAGAGGCTGTAGAGTTATGTGATATCCTCAATGGTAACAGATGCTCCTCTACTAAGTCTCTGAAGTGTGTCTGTATACCAACACAAGAAGCATGGAAAATAAGCAAGACGAGCTAGAGATCTAGGTGTAGTCACGAGGCTAAGATCTCACTGCAATTACAGAGACATGGTGGGACAGCTTGCATGGCTGAAATGGGGTCATGGACAGCTATGTACTTTTCAGGAAGGACAAACACAAGGTGAGGTGGTGGAGTTGCTCTCTATGTGAGTAAGCAACTAGAATGCATTAAGCTTAACTGCAGGGGCAATGATGAAAACATTGAAAGCTTATGGGTAAGAGTCAAGGGACAAGGAAACATGAGTGATATAGTTGTGGGTGTTTACTACAGGCCACCAAACCAGGAAGAAGCTGTTGATGACTCCTGGCAGCTGGAAGTAGCCTCAAGACCAAGTGCCCTCATGCTCATGGGTGACTTAAATCACTCTGATATCAGATGAAAAAATCACACAGACAAACATGAACAGTCCAAAAGGTGTGTTGATGGCAATTTTCTACTGCAGGTGGTTGAAGAATGAACTAGGACAAGAACAGTATTGGACCTTGTATTAACAAACAAAGAAGGATGGGCTGTAGGTGTTAAGGTTGAGGGTAATCCTGGATGTAGTGACCATGACAAGTTAGAGTTTAATATCAACAGACAAAGAAGCAGGGTAATAAGAAAAATTTCAACCCTGGGCTATAAGAGGGCTAACTTTGCCCCCTTCAAGACTCAGATGTATCCAGTGGGCTAGGGCTCTGGAAGGAAGGAAGGCCCAAGAGCACTGGTTAATAGTCAAATATTCAAGCATGACCTCCTCCAAGCTCAAGAAAAATGTATTCCCTTGGAAAAAACATCATGCAAGGCAGGCAGGATACCTGCATAGATAATCAGGGAACTCTTGGGAAAACTCTAAAAGAAAAAGGAGGCTTAAAATATGTAAAGGAAAAAAAATGTTTTGGTCAGTTGTGAGGATTATAGGAATATAGCCAGAGAATGTAGAGATGCAACAAGAAAGGCCAAGGCTGTCTTGAAAGTAAGTCATTCCAGGGAGGTGAAAGAAAACAAGAAGAGCTTTTTCAGATACATCAATGACAAAAGGAAGAGCATGCAAATGGTGGGCCTGCTACTGGATGATATGGGAGATACAGTAATAGAAGATGCAAAGATGGCAGCATTGCTGAATGCCTTCTTTGCCTCAGTCTTTGCTCCTAAGACTGGCCCTCAGGAATGCCAGTCTCTAGAAGCAAGGGAGCAGAACTGGAGGGAGGAGGACACTCCACTAGTCAGTCAGTACTAGGTTAGAAATCACTTGTGACAACTGAAAACATGCAAACCTGTGGGTCCCAATGGGGTGCATCCATGAGTGCTGAGATAGCTAGCTGATACTGTTGCTGAACTTCTCTCCATCATTTTTTGAAAGTCATGGAGAACAGGAGAGGTGTCTGGTGACTAGAAAAAAGCCAATGTCACTCCAGTCTTCACAAAAGGCAAGAAGGAAGACCCAGGCAACTATAGACCTCACCTCCATCCCTGGAAAGGTGATGGAGCAGCTCATTCTGGAGGCCATCGCTAACCACATGGAAGTCAACATAGATTTATCAAGGGAATATCTTGCTTGACTGATCTGACAGCCTTCTACAAAACCATGAGTAAATGGGTAGACATTTGACCTGACTCAAAAACTCACACCCACTCCCTGTAGGAAACTAGAGATGAACTGGATTGTGAGATCTAAAACACGCACAAAGTGTTGAGTATCACTGGATCCTGCACAGAAAATGTCATCATTCCCACCTCCCCATTATCATCTTTAAATAGTTCAATTTATTTATGGTTTACACTGTGTTAATGTCCATCAGTTTCTCTGTTTTCAAGGATGGAAAACCAGTTGCTAAGCTTTTCCAAATGACAGCCCCAGGGTTCATTAAAAATATGGCAAACATTTGCTAAGCTCATTAAGTGCAATTTTTGTGTGTGTCTGTGTATCAGATTCCTCCTCTGCATGTAATGCGTGACCAAACATCTATTAACCCTAATCCCATTGATGAGTCTGATACATTCAAACCAGCAATTAGATGAAACAAAAGGGATATTTATTGAAAGACTCATAAATGGGCTTTCATATTGGTCTAAGCTGTTGCAACATGACAGTTTAATTCCCTTCTGTTAATTCCCACCTACTAGTGCTCCATTTGTTTGATTACAGGTTGTCAGATTTAGGGATTCTGATTGAATCAAAAGTTGAAGTAAATTAGAAATACACAATAATTACACTTGCTAGGTACAGCTGTCTACTGCATAAGCAGAAAAAAAATTTCAACACAAGTTTAAAAAAAAGATAAAAAAAGAAAAAAGAGGGAAAAAATTCAAGAATCAGCTGCTTACGGAAATTATATACTGCCTACATTTAAATACAGATAAAAAATCACCCCTATTTATCTGCAGTATAACACCTTATGAAACTATTACCTGCTATATACATTTTTTCTAGAACCAGCACCATTTCTCTGCGGTCACAAAGAAGACCTTTCATACCCCTCTTACACATATTTTCCACCAGTATGAAACACAAATATTATTATGAATACTGAAATATATTTCCAGCATAAATAATCAGGCAGAAAATACTGTCTGGAAAAATTCAGGAACATTTTTTAAGACAAAGAGTTTTCCTGTTTATTAAATAGTGGTTATAATATGATTACAAGAATTGTCAGTAACATTTAAGGATGCAGGAGCTGGTGGTGATCTCTAAAGTGCAAATTGGGCTGCTGTGTATTAGTAAGGAGGGAACATGATTCATGCTGTGACAAACTAATGTTATGTGATGGTTTAATAGCATATTGGTAATGCCTTGCATGTGAAAATGTCTGAGATTTACACAGTTGTAGTAGTTTTAGGATGTACTTTTAAAATATTTTCACAGATCTTGAAAGGAAAGTGGTAGAATGTAAATAAATCACTATTGGACGTAAAAAGGAAAATAATGGTAAGTTTTAAACAATCCATTGGACAGATAACAGGCGTAAGACTTAGATATGTAAACTTTTTTGGCTTGCTCACTCTGGGAGACACTACCTTGCTTCTGCTTGACCTGGGCTGTGTTCTTTGTTTTGGCTGTTTTCTTTTGTCCCTTTGTGTCCAGAGGGTTAAGGAGAGGGGCAAGGATTGGGAAGCTATTAGCAGCTCCCCTGGTTTTTGGCCAGGGGGATTCTTGTGCTTTTTACAAATCGTAAATACCTGTAAATATTATATATTTTGTACACATTCATTGCATTTCATTGTAGATTGCAGTTTTGCTTGTAAATACTACTTCATTTGCTTCCAACTGGTCTGGTCTGGCAATTTACTGTTGGAGGGGATTTTCAACAACCCATCACAAAAAATAAGAGGGGGAAAAAAAAACCCAAACAACTCTTTCAGTAATTTTATCTTACTTTTTGTCAAGCAAAAGCTCTCTTTCTACAGAAAGGATATTTCTCGAAGACAAAAATGTTATAACTGAATTTCATACCTACAAAAAGAAGGATCCTTAATAATGTGAAGTCTTTCTAAAACAATCTTCCCTGGTTTTCCAGGAATACCACTTCTTTACTAATCTAAGGCTTCTAAAAAGTGAGCATACAGACATGCATCAGAAGGAAATACTCACACTCAGCAAAACTTTCTAATTAATTATTCTAAGTTCTATTAAAACAAGTACTCATCTCATAAGAACTGTAATTATTATCTACAAGGAATATATTTGTGTATATATTAAACTAATACAAATATGTCAACAATCAAGTATTTTCAGTTGTGTTTTAAAATAATACCTTTTTTTCCCAAAAAGCTTCAACAAAAGGGAAAATATTTTGCTTTCTTCCAGAGGATGTTCCTTCTAAAAGATTTAATTCTATAAAGTAGTCATTTAGAACTACTAGTATGTACTATTGACCTAAATTTTACATTTAGTTATTCAAAGATGTCTCACAGTAAAACTAACAAACATTTCTCTTACTCACTTCATGTTCTCAAACTCATTGATCTATACTTACTCCGGTGCTGACAGCACTGTGATTCCATCAAATCATCTGAACAGGAACACTTTCCACAAAAGTTGTCAATTTCTCTTTTCCTCAGTACAAATAGTACATAGTTTGTTCATCATATTTTCAGTAAATATGATAAAACTATACTTCATAGCAAAGGCAGCAGAAATGTCCACAGTGGAAAGGAACTCCCTAGTGCTGAAGTGTGTGCATGCTTGGATATACTTCAGCTCTAAAAAAATTCTAGCACATATTGCCCCACTTCATAACTCAAGAGGAAGGAAAACAAATTATCATGGATTTTTTAATAAACCAAAATCAATAAGATGCAGTGAGCATTAATGCCTTAACATTTACTGCATGACCAAGTAGTCCTTGTGCCAGAAGAGCACACATCTTCATTTGGAAAGCATTATGATGAAACAGTGAGAAGTAAACAGCTTATTAAAACCCATCATATAAAAGTCTTAGTGTCCTGGATTTTTTAAAACTTTTTGTTTCTTATGTGCAACTGCTTCACAACACTATTCAGAAAAATTTGCCTTCAACATAGCTCACAGCATGGAAGATACTCTGGCCACTTCTGAGAAAAATTGGTACCAAGGGTGATCAGGGTCTGAAAGGCCAGGTAACAGACCAGATCCTCCTGAAGGCTCTGCTAAGGTTCATGGAAAATGAGGTGGTGTTTAGTGACAACCAACATGGCTTTGAAAAGGGCAAATTCTGTCTGACATGTTTGGTGGCTTTTTATGATGGGATCACA